>JAHDVE020009459.1:0-89661 GCA_022606495.2 Halesus radiatus
TTTAATTTTATTACGACCTATAAAATCGTAATAAAAATCATGGTCGTAATAAAATTAAATAAAATTCTCGTGGTTATAAACAAAGTTATTGTTTTATTTTCATTAAATATTTATATATTAAAAACAATGGTTTAAACAAAGTAATTCTAATTAATGTATTAATTATGATGCCACAAAGTTATTACGCCATCTATTACCATCTTTTGAAGAAATTAAACATAAATTGTTTCATATAAAATTAAATGAACAAAATAATTAAGGTGTATAAGATTCTAATGTGTTTATGAATTTATTTAGGTGATCATTGTTAAGTATGTGAAAATGTAATTTTTTTTCTGGATATATAAAAAAAACGTATTGTGTGTGAAAAAGATTAAATCGGTTATGATACTAGCTGTGTGAGGAAAGTCTAGGACTACTATGGACGGAATCCACTGATGTAGAGCAGGACAGACGCACCTGGTTGCCCTTGTCGAGGCGATGGGTCCCCGCCCCGAATAGAACAAGGGGAAGATGATGAGATGGGATGAAAGTCTTCGGTTATGATGTTAAATTTCTATTTTTGAAACTGAAAATTCGCGAGGAAATTCCGTTATAATGATTTGATACAACATTTAAAAACTTTTTTCCACTTTGTAAATAAAAAAAGTTAAAATATGACGTTAAGAAAATTCCCAATATCTCGATTTCAAGAACTGAGTTTCTGCGTAGCACTAAATTTAGTAAGTCAACAGTTGGTAAATTTGGTACAGGCCAAATTAGGCTTAGCTTCTAATGCTTACTCAAGCAAAGAAAGCAACGACTCATAAAACGATAACATTTGCAATGTGCACTTAGGTATCTAATTATTTATCAATAACCATTTATTCTAGTGGCTTTTCTAAGATTGTGTGTACATGTTAACTGCTGGTCATTTGCAATTTCTATTGCAATCAATTGGTTTACTGCACAGCTAGATAAGTCATATTACTACATATGTTGGGGATATATACTCGTACATTCGTTAATGGCAGGTAATGAAGCACTAATTCATATATGTTCATATATGTAAATATCACGTACCTATTCTAGTACATGTTTTCTACTTGATTTTGTGAGTGATAATTCACGTTTAGCTACTTACCATTATCATCAACATCATCAGCAAATATATCTCCACTGCCAGATGAAATACTTTTCAAGCATCTTCGGCACAGTCACTTGTAAACAACGAGGGTGCATTTCGTTCTAATTTTATTCATAAATAAAATTCATGATGATTAACTCTAAAACCATGAAAGATCTGGTAGCATCTATGCCCATATCCCAATTTTTTCTAATTTTCTAGAGTTTATTCTAAAGGAGAACTTACAAGTTACAGAGAAACTGACATGAATCTAATTTGTTAAAACCCCTGATTTATATTGCTAAACAATGTTGAATTTGTAAAAAGGGATAACTCATGTCAATATATATCGATTTGAAATAAAAGTCGTCAATTAACATATTATAAGACCTTTCGACTCCTAGGCCCCAGTCAATAGTGTAATTAATCATCTGTTCAAAAATGCTTCAACTTAATCCGAAATAAGATCAAAGTCACCTTATTCCGGGCACACGGACACATCAACAACGTACTTCTATCATATCGACGGTTCATTTCTTCAGTCATAATTCATAAATATCGAGAAACTAATAAAATAATATTACACTAGCAGGTACGTAAGACACGTAAATTATTATTCAATTATAATTTCTTCAAATTATTAATATTCACTTTGTGTCATTATTAATTAATTAATTAACGGCCTCCATGGTCGAGGGGTAAGGCTCTCGACTACGAATCCGAAGGTCGCGGGTTCAAATCCCGGCGTGCGCAAGTAAATTTTATTTAATTAATTTGTGTTGTTTCACAATTAATTAATTTAAAAATAATAAATAACATATTTGCGCACGTTCCAGAGTGGAAGATACTCTCAGTATCGCCCTGGTGAAAGACCACCATTCAGAATTGAAACGTTGCTTGAAATGGCTTTAAGCCGTGTTTGGTGACCAGATAATATATGAAGAGCCAGGCATTCCCCACCTTCCTCTTCCACTTCTCCTTCCCCTCCCCAATACCTTCACCTTTACAACATTCCCCAATTGGCAATGCCATAGTCTCACTGGCTCCAGACGGTTGGGAGCAGTTGGGACTCTTGTGCGGTATTCATGTAAAAAAAAAAAAAAAATGCTTTGTTTACACCACTTTATAAATATTCATAAACATCTACATGTTTCATAAATTCCTACATTATTATTATTATTATTAGTATTAATATATTCCTGATGAGAGCATTGCTATCGAAACATGTAGATGTTTATGTATATTTTTATAAAGTGGTGTAAACATAGTATATTTTTAACTAATTAATTAATTACTAGGTTTTGCCTATTGCAGAGCTGCAATTGGTTATGAATAGTTGTGTATGTGTGTTGTAATGTGGATGAAGCAAGAAGTGTGTGTGTTGGAAATAATTTTTAAAACGAATATTTGGAAAAATATTTATACTCAACCTCCTACCCCTACTCCAACTCCTACTCCAACTCCTACTCCAACTCCCACTCCAACTCCTACTCCAGCTCCTACTCCAACTCCTACTCCAACTCCTACTCCAACTCCTACTCCAACTCCTACTCCAACTCCTACTCCAACTCCTACTCCAACTCCTACTCCAACTCCTACTCCAACTCCTACTCCAACTCCTACTCCAACTCCTACTTCAACTCCTACTCCAAATCCTACTCCAACTCCTACTCCAACTTCTACTCCAACTCCTACTCCAACTCCTACTCCAACTCCTACTCCAACTCCTACTCCAACTCCTGCTCCAACTCCTACTCCAACTCCTACCCTACATCTACCCAACTCCTACCCTACATCTACCCAACTCCTACCCTACGACTACCACTATTAAGTATTTAAAGAAAATGAAAAGAAAAAAACTTTCAATGTTAGCTTTATCTCGACAAATGGGGCCTAGGAATTTGTTGCCAAATTTTTAATTGCCCAAATCTCGTTGCATAGGTGGTGACGCTCAGTTTGATACCCATATCGGCTAAACCTACCCCTACCCCTACCCCTACCCCTGCTCTTACCCCTTTTCCTTCCCCGACCCCTACCCCACCCCTAGTGATTTTATTTTAATAAATGTGTTTTGCGTAATATTTTCCCTTAAAAATATGAGCCACATCTTGCAAAATGGGGCTTTGGAGCTAATTGCTAAGTTCAAGAGGAAAGTAAAAAAACAGCGCTATATAAATTTTAAAAAAAATCATTCAAAAAATTGTCGTTTTCTATCAATAAATTAATTTTTAACGATTTTTTTCGTTCACCGAATTATTTGTTCCTTGTATATTTTAAATTGGTATTACAATATTAGTCAGGTAAGTATTAATAATGGCGCCGTGTAAAATCGCCTACTCATTAAAAAAAACTCGTAATTTTATTTCAAGATATTCGTTCATTTTAAATATTATTAAACCTTCAAAGTAATTTTTTCATACTATTCCTATAGGTTCCTTCTAAAACTTGGGTACCTACTCGAAAATTAAATTCGAATGCTTCCATACATTAGATTCTCGGGTAGGTACTTGTAATATTGCACTTGTCTACAAACTGAAGGAATTTTCTCGAACAAAATTATCCCATAGAAAAGTGGAATAGGCGCGAAAGAATAAAATGACGATTTTTATCAGCTTTCATAACTGTCAAAAGTTTGAACGATTATCGTGGAAGTTTTTCCATGTGTTGTTGTATAGGTCGCGATTTTCAAAACTTCCTACGTGGTTTTTAAAAGCGATTATCTATTAAGTTAACCTCTCCGATTCGTCTAAGTAAAGGATATTGTAATTTCGTGGGAGACGGCAAAAGTTGAAGATAATTTTCCGCCGAGAGATCCTATTTTGGCTTTTGTACGTAGTTTTGAAATATATACTCGGCGAGTCTATTATTTTTCTTTCACTGGCAACACGTACGGTAAAAGATCGCTGGAAACTCGAATGAAACTCGAGCAGCGCCACACGGCAGGTAGGAAGATTGCGGTTGAAAATAGAACCGACGCAAAACTCGATCGGATTTGAATTTTTCCTTACTTAATTAACGCTAGTTTTAATTCTCGCCGACAGTTGGAAACCATAATCGATCACTATTTTCGATACAAAATTTTCAGTAGTTTCCAGAGATTTTTTTAAGAATGCGAGTTTCGGTCCGCGGCTAACTTCAGTTGTCTGAATTTTTTCCATACGTTTTTTGGCTACATCGATATTTGACCGATTCCGAGCCTTATCGTCTTTGAATTTCTATAGACGGAAGGTCGATTTTGGCTTGGTTTCGAAATCCCCTTGACTGCACGCGAATACGAACCTCGGGGTGTTTTAAATGGATAGGGCGCCCAGGTCGCTTTCGGCCGGCCAGGCGTGGTCTGAAAATCGAAAAAAGTTAGAACAATACTATATACTAGGTTTTGCCTATTGCAGAGCTGCAATTGGTTATGAATAGTTGTGTATGTGTGTTTAAATGTGCATGAAGCAAGGAGTGTGTGTGTTGAAAATAATTTTTACAACGAATATTTGGAAAAATAATTCTACTCACCCTCCTACCCCTACTCCAACTCCTACTTCAACTCCTACTTCAACTCCTACTCCAACTCCTACTCCAACTCCTACTCCAACTCCTTTTCCAACTCCTACTCCAACTCCTACTCCAACTCCTACTCCAACTCCTACTCCAACTCCTACTCCAACTCCTACTCCAACTCCTACTCCAACTCCTACTCCAACTCCTACTCAACTCCTACTCAACTCTACTCAACTCCTACTCAACTACTCCAACTCCTACTTCAACTCCTACTTCAACTCCTACTCCAACTCCTACTCCAACTCCTACTCCAACTCCAACTCCTACTCCAACTCCTACTCCAACTCCTACTCCAACTCCTACTCCAACTCCTACTCCAACTCCTACTCCAACTCCTACTCCAACTCCTACTCCAACTCCTACTCCAACTCCTACTCCAACTCCTACTCCAACTCCTACTCCAACTCCTGCTCCAACTCCTACTCCAACTCCTACTCCAACTCCTACTCCAACTCCTACTCCAACTCCTACTCCAACTCCTACTCCAACTCCTACTCCAACTCCTACTCCAACTCCTACTCCAACTCCTACTCCAACTCCTACTCCAACTCCTCCTCCAACTCCTCCTCCAACTCCTACTCCAACTCCTACTCCAACTCCTACTCCAACTCCTACCCTACATCTACCCAACTCCTACCCTACATCTACCCAACTCCTACCCTACATCTACCCAACTCCTACCCTACATCTACCCAACTCCTACCCTACGACTACCACTATTAATTATTTAAAGAAAATGAAAAGAAAAAACTTTCAATGTTAGCTTTATCTCGACAAATGGGGCCTAGGAATTTGTTGCCAAATTTTTAATTTCCCAAATCTCGTTGCGTAGGTGGAGACGCTCAGTTTGATACCCATATCGGATAAACCTACCCCTACCCCTACCCCTACCCCTGCTCTTACCCCTATTCCTTCCCCGACCCCTACCCCACCTCTAGTGATTTTATTTTAATAAATGTGTTTTGCGTAATATTTTTCCTTAAAAATATGAGCCACATCTTGCAAAATGGGGCTTTGGAGCTAACTGCTAAGTTCAAGGGGAAAGTAAAAAAACAGCGCTATATAAATTTTTAAAAAAATCATACAAAAAAGTGTCGTTTTCTATCAATAAATGATTTTTTATCGATTTTTTTCGTTCACTGAATTATTTGTTCGTTGTATATTTCAAATTAGTATTACAATATTACTCATATAAGTATTAATAATGGCACCCTGTAAAATCGCCTCGGCATTAAAAAAAACCGTAATTCTATTTCAACAAATTCGTTTATTTAAAATATTATTAAACCTTCAAAGCATTTTTTTCATACTATTCCGTTAGTTTCCTTTAAATACTTGGGTACCTACCTACCCGGAAATTAAATTCGAATGCTTTATTAGATAAAATTCTCGCGTAGGTACTTTTGTATTTGCATACAATCTATGGAAAATTCTCTAAGAAAAATTATGCAATATGAGAGCGGGCGGGAAGGAACGAAATGGCGCTTTTTTTTATATTTCCCAACTGTCAAAAGTTTGAACGATTATTGTGGAAGTTTTCCCATGGGTTGCAATAGATGTCGAGATTTTCAAAACTTCCTACGTGGTTTTTAAAAGCGATTATCTATTTAGTTAACCTCTCCGATTCGTCTAAGTAAAGGATATTGTAATTTCGTGGGAGACGGCAAACGGTGAAGATAATTTTCCGCCGAGAGATCCGATTTTACCTTTTGTACGTAGTTTTTAAATATATACTCGGCGAGTCTATTATTTTTCTTTCACTGGCAACACGTAGGGTAAAAGATCGCTGGAAACTCGAATAAAACTCGAGCAGCGCCACACGGCGGGTAGGAAGATTGCGGTTGAAAATAGAACCGACGCAAAACTCGATCGGATTTGAATTTTTCCTTACTTAATTAACGCTAGTTTTAGTTCTCCCGACAGTTGGAAACCATAATCGATCACTATTTTCGATACAAAATTTTCAGTAGTTTCAGTTTCAGTTGTCTGAATTTTTCCATACGATTTTATGCGACATCGAAATTTGACCAATTCTGACCCTTATTTTCTTTTAATTTCTATATCCGGAAGGTCGATTTTGGCTTGGCTGCTAAATCCACGCTCCCTTTCGAGCAATCTTAGACCTTCCGGTCGGTCGAATTGAGGGGGCGCTAAGGTGGATTTTTCCCCATCAGGGGTCGTCTGAAAATCGAAAAAGTTAAAGCAATACTATATATATACTAGGTTTTGCCCATTGCAGTGCTGCAATTGGTTTGTGTATTTAGATTATGTGTTGTAATGTGGATGAAGCAAGAAGTGTGTGTGTTGGAAATAATTTTTAAAACGAATATTTGGAAAAATATTTATACTCAACCTCCTACCCCTACTCCAACTCCTACTCCAACTCCTACTCCAACTCCTACTCCAACTCCTACTCCAACTCCTACTCCTACTCCAACTCCTACTCCAACTCCTACTCCAACTCCTACTCCAACTCCTACTCCAACTTCTACTCCAACTCCTACTCCAACTTCTACTCCAACTCCTACTCCAACTCCTACTCCAACTCCTACTCCAACTCCTACTCCAACTCCTACTCCAACTCCTACTCCAACTCCTACATCAACTCCTACTCCAACTCCTACTCCAACTCCTACTCCAACTCCTACTCCAACTCCTACTCCAACTCCTACTCCAACTCCTACTCCAACTCCTACTCCAACTCCTACTCCAACTCCTACTCCAACTCCTACCCTACATCTACCTACCCTACATCTACCCAACTCCTACCCTACATCTACCCAACTCCTACCCTACATCTACCCAACTCCTACCCTACGACTACCACTATTAAGTATTTAAAGAAAATGAAAAGAAAAAAACTTTCAATGTTAGATTTATCTCGACAAATGGGGCCTAGGAATTTGTTGCCAAATTTTTAATTGCCCAAATCTCGTTGCGTACGTGGAGACGCTCAGTTTGATACCCATATCGGCTAAACCTACCCCTACCCCTACCCCTACCCCTGCTCTTACCCCTATTCCTTCCCTGACCCCTACCCCACCCCTAGTGTTTTTATTTTAATAAATGTGTTTTGCGTAATATTTTCCCTTAAAAATATGAGCCACATCTTGCAAAATGGGGCTTTGGAGATAACTGCTAAGTTCAAGGGGAAAGTAAAAAAACAGCGCTATATAAATTTTTTAAAAAATCAGAGATAAAATTGCCGTTTTCTATCAATAAATGCATTTTTAATGATTTTTTTCGTTCACCGAATTATTTTCTCCTTGTATATTTCTAATGAATATTGCAAGTATTAATAATGGCACCTTGTCAAATCGCCTACGCATTAAGAAAAAATTCGTAATTTTATTTCAAGAAATTCATTTTTTTTAAATATTATTAAACCTTCAAAGCATTTTTTCATACTATTCCGTTAGTTTGCTTTTAAAACTTGGGTACCTAACCGGAAATTAAATTCGAATGCTTTATTAGATAACATTCTCGCGTAGGTACTTTTGTATTTGCATACAAACTATGGAACATTCTCTAAGAAAAATTATGCTATATGAGACCGGGCGGGAAAGAATAAAATGACGATTTTTCTCAAGTTTTATAACTGTCAAAAGTTTGAACGATTACTGTGGAATTTTCGTCAGGGGTGTCTGTAAATGTCGCGATTGTTAAAACTCCCGCCACCTGTTTTATTAAGGATTATCCATTTATTTAACCTCTTCGACTCACAGAAATGAAAGATTAAGTATTTTCGTGGCCGACGGCAATAGTTGAAGAAAATTTTCCGCCGAGAGATTAGGTTTCTGTTTTTGTACGTACTTTTTAAATATTCTCGTGGGCAATTATTTTTCTTTCACTGGCAACACGTAGGGTAAGAAAGATCGCTGGAAACTCGAATGAAGATCGAGCAGCGCCACCCGGCGGGTACGAAGATTGCGGTTGAAAATAGAACCGACTCGATTGGATTTGAATTTTTCCTCACTTAATTAACGTTACTTCTAGTTTTCGCCGACAGATGGAACCCTTAATCGTTCCCTATCTTCGATACGAATTTTTCAGTAGTTTCTAGAGATTTTCCTTAGATCACAATTTTTTTCCCGATATTTTCAGACTTGGCCGGCTAATGGGACCCTTGCGGTGTTCTAAACTCTACGGGCGGTTAGGTCGACTTTCGCGAGACAGGGCCGGTCCGAAAAAACAACACATTTTTTTTTGACCGAAAACGAACCTTGAGGTGTTTCGAATGGATAGGGCGCTAAGGTCGCTTTCGGCTTGGCCGGCGAAGTCTGAAAATGGGGAAAAGTTAGAATAATCCTAAAATGAACCTTGAGGTGTTTCGAATGGATAGGGCGCCAAGGTCGCTTTCGGCTTGGCCGGCAAAGTCCGAAAATGGGGAAAAGTTAGAACAATACTATATACTAGGTTTTGCCCATTGCAGAGCTGCAATTGGTTTGTGTATTTAGAATATGTGTTGTAATGTGCATGAAGCAAGAAGTGTGTGTGTTGGAAATAATTTTTAAAACGAATATTTGGATAAATATTTATACTCAACCTCCTACTCCTACTCCAACTCCTACTCCAACTCCTACTCCAACTCCTACTCGCATTAAAAAAAACTCGTAATTTTATTTCAAAATATTCGTTCATTTTAAATATTATTAAACCTGCAAAGTAATTTTTTCATACTATTCCTATAGGTTCCTCCTAAAACTTGGGTACCTACTCGAAAAGTAAATTCGAATGCTTCCATACATTAGATTCTCGGGTAGGTACTTGTAATATTGCACTTGTCTACAAACTGAAGGAATTTTCTCGAACAAAATTATCCCATAGAAAAGTGGAATAGGCGCGAAAGAATAAAATGACGATTTTTATCAGCTTTCATAACTGTCAAAAGTTTGAACGATTATCGTGGAAGTTTTTCCATGTGTTGTTGTATATGTCGCGATTTTCAAAACTTCCTACGTGGTTTTTAAAAGCGATTATCTATTTAGTTAACCTCTCCGATTCGTCTAAGTAAAGGATATTGTAATTTCGTGGGAGACGGCAAAAGTTGAAGATAATTTTCCGCCGAGAGATCCGATTTTGGCTTTTGTACGTAGTTTTGAAATATATACTCGGCGAGTCTATTATTTTTCTTTCACTGGCAACACGTACGGTAAAAGATCGCTGGAAACTCGAATGAAACTCGAGCAGCGCCACACGGCGGGTAGGAAGATTGCGGTTGAAAATAGAACCGACGCAAAACTCGATCGGATTTGAATTTTTCCTTACTTAATTAACGCTAGTTTTAGTTCTCGCCGACAGTTGGAAACCATAATCGATCACTATTTTCGATACAAAATTTTCAGTAGTTTCCAGAGATTTTTTAAGAATGCGAGTTTCGATCCGCGGCTAACTTCGGTTTGCTGAATTTGTTGCACGCCAAAATGAGCCTTGCGGTGTTTTAAACTCGGCGGGCGGTTAGGTCCACTTTCGCGAGACAGGCCGACGACACGGACCTTATCCGATTCTGAACCTTATTTTCTTTGAAATTCGATATGCGGAAGGATGATTTTCGCCTGGCTGCGAAATCCCGCTACCCTTAAGCTAAAATGAACCTTGAGGTGTTTTAAATGGATAGGGCGCCAAGGTCGCTTTCGGCCGGCCAGGTTTGGTCTGAAAATCGAAAAAGTTAGAACAATACTATATATACTAGGTTTTGCCTATTGCAGAGCTGCAATTGGTTATGAATAGTTGTGTATGTGTGTTTAAATGTGCATGAAGCAAGGAGTGTTTGTGTTGAAAATAATTTTTACAACGAATATTTGGAAAAATAATTCTAATCACCCTCCTACCCCTACTCCAACTCCTACTCCAACTCCTACTCCAACTCCTACTCCAACTCCTACTCCAACTCCTACTCCAACTCCTACGCCAACTCCTACTCCAGCTCCTACTCCAGCTCCTACTCCAACTCCTACTCCAACTCCTACTCCAACTCCAACTCCTACTCCAACTCCTACTCCAACTCCTACTCCAACTCCTACTCCAACTCCTACTTCAACTCCTACTCCAACTCCTGCTCCAACTCCTACTCCAACTCCTACTCCAACTCCTACTCCAACTCCTACTCCAACTCCTACTCCAACTCCTACTCCAGCTCATACTCCAACTCCTACTCCAACTCCTACTCCAACTCCTACTCCAACTCCTACTCCAACTCCTACTCCAACTCCTACTCCAACTCCTACTACAACTCCTACTCCAAATCCTACTCCAACTCCTACTCCAACTCCTACTCCAACTCCTACTCCAACTCCTACTCCAACTCCTACTCCAACCTCTACTCCAACTCCTACTCCAACTCCTACTCCAACTCCTACTCCAACTCCTACTCCAACTCCTACTCCAACTCCTACTCCAACTCCTACTCCACCTCCTACTCCAACTCCTACTCCAACTCCTACTCCAACTCCTACTCCAACTCCTACTCCAACTCCTACTCCAACTCCTACTCCAACTCCTACTCCAACTCCTACTCCAACTCCTACTCCAACTCCTACTCCAACTCCTACTCCAACTCCTACCCTACATCTACCCAACTCCTACCCTACATCTACCCAACTCCTACCCTACATCTACCCAACTCCTACCCTACATGTACCCAACTCCTACCCTACGACTACCACTATTAAGTATTTAAAGAAAATGAAAAGAAAAAAACTTTCAATGTTAGATTTATCTCGACAAATGGGGCCTAGGAATTTGTTGCCAAATTTTTAATTGCCCAAATCTCGTTGCGTACGTGGAGACGCTCAGTTTGATACCCATATCGGCTAAACCTACCCCTACCCCTACCCCTACCCCTGCTCTTACCCCTATTCCTTCCCTGACCCCTACCCCACCCCTAGTGTTTTTATTTTAATAAATGTGTTTTGCGTAATATTTTCCCTTAAAAATATGAGCCACATCTTGCAAAATGGGGCTTTGGAGATAACTGCTAAGTTCAAGGGGAAAGTAAAAAAACAGCGCTATATAAATTTTTAAAAAAATCAGAGAAAAAATTGTCGTTTTCTATCAATAAATGAATTTTTATCGGTTTTTGTCGTTCACCGAATTATTTGTTCCTTGTATATTTCAAATTAGTATTACAATATTAGTAAGGTAAGTATTAATAATGGCGCCGTGTAAAATCGCCTACGCATTAAAAAAAACTCGCAATTTTATTTCAAGAAATTCGTTCATTTTAAATATTATTAAACCTTCAAAGCATTTTTTCCATACTATTACGTTAGTTTGCTCTAAATACTTGGGTACCTACCTACCCGGAAATTAAATTCGAATGCTTTATTAGATAACATTCTCGCGTAGGTACTTTTGTATTTGCATACAATCTATGGAAAATTCTCTAAGAAAAATTATGCAATATGAGAGCGGGCGGGACGGAACGAAATGGCGCTTTTTTTTTTTATTTCCCAACTGTCAAAAGTTTGAACGATTATTGTGGAAGTTTTTCCATGTGTTGTTGTATATGTCGCGATTTTCAAAACTTCCTACGTGGTTTTTAAAAGCGATTATCTCTTTAGTTAAGCTCTCCGATTCGTCTAAATAAAGGATTATGTAATTTCGAGGGAGACGGTAAAAGTAGAAGATAATTTTCCGCCGAGAGATCCGATTTTACCTTTTGTACGTAGTTTTTAAATATATACTCGGCGAGTCTATTATTTTTCTTTCACTGGCAACACGTAGGGTAAAAGATCGCTGGAAACTCGAATGAAACTCGAGCAGCGCCACACGGCGGGTAGGAAGATTGCGGTTGAAAATAGAACTGACTCGATTGGATTTGAATTTTTGCTTACTGATTTAAGGTTTGTTCTAGTTCTCGCCAATAGATGGAAACCGTAATCGTTCAATATCTTCGATACAAAATTTTCAGTAGTTTCCAGAGATTTTTTTAAGAATGCGAGTTTCGATCCGCGGCTAACTTCGGTTTGCTGAATTTGTTGCACGCCAAAATGAGCCTTGCGGTGTTTTAAACTCGGCGGGCGGTTAGGTCCACTTTCGCGAGACAGGCCGACGACACGGACCTTATCCGATTCTGAGCCTTATTTTCTTTGAAATTCGATATGCGGAAGGATGATTTTCGCCTGGCTGCGAAAGTCCGCTGCCCTTAAGCTAAAATGAACCTTGAGGTGTTTTAAATGGATAGGGCACCAAGGTCGCTTTCGGCCGGCCAGGTTTGGTCTGAAAATCGAAAAAGTTAGAACAATACTATATACTAGGTTTTGCCCATTGCAGAGCTGCAATTGGTTATGAATAGTTGTGTATGTGTGGTTATACGTGAATGAAGCAAGGAGTGTGTGTGTTGAAAATAATTTTTAAAACGAATATTGAGAAAAATATTTATACTCACCCTCCTACCCCTACTCCAACTCCTACTCCAACTCCTACTCGAACTCCTACTCCAACTCCTACTCCAACTCCTACTCCAACTCCTACTCCAACTCCTACTCCAACTCCTACTCCAACTCCTACTCAAACTCCTACTCCAACTCCTACTCCAACTCCTACCCCAACTCCTAATCCAACTCCTACTCCAACTCCTACTCCAACTCCTACTCCAACTCCTACTCCAACTCCTACTCCAACTCCTACTCCAACTCCTACTCCAACTCCTACTCCAACTCCTACCCAACTCTTACCCTACATCTACCCAACTCCTACCCTACGACTACCCAACTCCTACTCCAACTCCTACTCCAACTCCCACCCAACTCCTACCCAACTCCTACTCCAACTCCTACCCAACTCCTACTCCAACTCCTACTCCAACTCCTACCTCCAACTCCTACTCCAACTCCTACTCCAACCCTACTCCTCCTACTCCAACTCCTACTCCAACTCCTACTCCAACTCCTACTCCAACTCCTACTCCAACTCCTACCCAACTCCTACTCCAACTCCTACTCCAACTCCTACTCCAACTCCTACTCCAACTCCTACTCCAACTCCTACTCCAACTCCTACTCCAACTCCTACTCCAACTCCTACTCCAACTCCTACTCAACTCCTACTCCAACTCCTACTCCAACTCCTACTCCAACTCCTACTCCAACTCCTACTCCAACTCCTACTCCAACTCCTACTCCAACTCCTACTCCAATTCCTACTCCAACTCCTACTCCAACTCCTACTCCAACTCCTACTCCAACTCCTACTCCAACTCCTACCCAACTCCTACCCCAACTCCTACTCCAACTCCTACTCCAACTCCTACTCCAACTCCTACTCCAACTCCTACTCCAACTCCTACTCCAACTCCTACTCCAACTCCTACTCCAACCCCAACTCCTACTCCAACTCCTACTCCAACTCCTACTCCAACTCCTACTCCAACTCCTACTCCAACTCCTACTCCAACTCCTACTCCAACTCCTACTCCACCTCCTACTCCAACTCCTACACCAACTCCTACTCCAACTCCTACTCCAACTCCTACTCCAACTCCTACTCCAACTCCTACTCCAACTCCTACTCCAACTCCTACTCCAACTCCTACCCTACATCTACCCAACTCCTACCCTACATCTACCCAACTCCTACCCTACATCTACCCAACTCCCACCCTACGACTACCACTATTAAGTATTTAAAGAAAATGAAAAGAAAAAAACTTTCAATGTTAGCTTTATCTCGACAAATGGGGCCTAGGAATTTGTTGCCAAATTTTAATTTCCCAAATCTCGTTGCGTAGGTGGACACGCTCAGTTTGATACCCATATCGGATAAACCTACCCCTACCCCTACCCCTACCCCTGCTCTTACCCCTATTCCTTCCCCGACCCCTAACCCACCCCTAGTGATTTTATTTTAATAAATGTGTTTTGCGTAATATTTTCCCTTAAAAATATGAGCCACATCTTGCAAAATGGGGCTTTGGAGCTAACTGCTTAGTTCAAGGGGAAAGTAAAAAAACAGCGCTATATAAATTTTTCAAAAAATCATACAAAAAATTGTCGTTTTCTATCAATAAATGAATTTTTATCGATTTTTTTCGTTCACTGAATTATTTGTTCGTTGTATATTTCAAATTAGTATTACAATATTACTCATATAAGTATTAATAATGGCACCCTGTAAAATCGCCTCGGCATTAAAAAAACCGTAATTCTATTTCAACAAATTCGTTTATTTAAAATATTATTAAACCTTCAAAGCATTTTTTTCATACTATTCCGTTAGTTTCTTTAAATACTTGGGTACCTACCTACCCGGAAATTAAATTCGAATGCTTTATTAGATAAAATTCTCGCGTAGGTACTTTTGTATTTGCATACAATCTATGGAAAATTCTCTAAGAAAAATTATGCAATATGAGAGCGGGCGGGAAGGAACGAAATGGCGCTTTTTTTTTATATTTCCCAACTGTCAAAAGTTTGAACGATTATTGTGGAAGTTTTCCCATGGGTTGCAATAGATTTCGCGATTTTCAAAACTTCCTACGTGGTTTTTAAAAGCGATTATCTATTTAGTTAACCTCTCCGATTCGTCTAAATAAAGGATATTGTAATTTCGTGGGAGACGGCAAACGGTGAAGATAATTTTCCGCCGAGAGATCCGATTTTACCTTTTGTACGTAGTTTTTAAATATATACTCGGCGAGTCCATTATTTTTCTTTCACTGGCAACACGTAGGGTAAAAGATCGCTGGAAACTCGAATGAAACTCGAGCAGCGCCACACGGCGGGTAGGAAGATTGCGGTTGAAAATAGAACCGACTCGATTGGATTTGAATTTTTGCTTACTGATTTAAGGTTTGTTCTAGTTCTCGCCAATAGATGGAACCCGTAATCGTTCAATATCTTCGATACAAAATTTTCAGTAGTTTCCAGAGATTTTTTAAGAATGCGAGTTTCGATCCGCGGCTAACTTCGGTTTGCTGAATTTGTTGCACGCCAAAATGAGCCTTGCGGTGTTTTAAACTCGGCGGGCGGTTAGGTCCACTGTCGCGAGACAGGCCGACGACACGGACCTTATCCGATTCTGAGCCTTATTTTCTTTGAAATTCGATATGCGGAAGGATGATTTTCGCCTGGCTGCGAAAGTCCGCTGCCCTTAAGCTAAAATGAACCTTGAGGTGTTTTAAATGGATAGGGCACCAAGGTCGCTTTCGGCCGGCCAGGTTTGGTCTGAAAATCGAAAAAGTTAGAACAATACTATATATATATATATATGTTCCCGATGGTTATCTCCGTCACCGACAGCATCTACTGTTTTATCTCCCGGCCTGCAGGACCAACTTGCCAATGGTCATGGTGGGGAGGGCAATCTTGCTGTTAAATAGAATCACTTCGGATATTGACATATTTAGCATCAATGAAGCTTCGTTGAAACATAAAGCTTTGTTGCTACTTGTATAATACCAGTATGTGTTGTATAAAATTTGCTGAGATTATGTATGTGTACTCTCTTGCTCTTCATTTTTATTATTTTTTTAAAAGTAATTATTTTGGATGTTGTACCTCCTGTCTTATCTAATAATTTTTTTAAAAGGCCTTAAAATGTAAACTGTGAAAATTTTGAAACGGAATAAAGAATTGAATTGAATTGAAAAAAAATAACCACAAAAATTTACTCCAAGCCATTCTTAACCCCGGGCAATGCCGGGTACTTCAGCTAGTACAAAATAAAAGAAGATAAATAATTTAAAAGTTACGTTAATAACTTTACGTAACGGTTTGTAAACAAGTCGAACCGTTTCATTGCTTTACTTAAGTTGGCCCCCCTCACCGCCACTAATGTTGTTTTTTTCCCCTTGCTTGTTATGGCATCTCTATGTATTATTTTCTCTGTGATTACCACACATAGATACTTTCATTCTTCCTCTGCCAGTTCCACGCCATCCTGCCTCGCATCATGTCACCAGAACTCCACCATCAATATGAAAGTTATTTCAAGTATAATTCAAAGAGGGTTGCTATTATTTTGCAATATAAATCTGTCATTGCACACTACTTTACCGCAAACCAAGAGAGCGCGCAATATTTTTTTTATTTTTTTTTATGAACCAATGTCCAATGACACTTAATATAACATGAAATGAAATAAACAAGAGCTACAGAAAAAGAACAGCTAACTAACTAACTAACCATCACGCCGTTTCCCCGTAGGGGTAGGCAGAGAGGTCGGACCGCCAAACAACTCGATCTTGGCATACACTTCTTGCTTCATTCACATTCATACAACGCCCCATACATTCTCTTCTGTTCTTCTGACTTCTGACATGGCCCGACTCGAGTATTTGATTCACTTGATCGTGCCATGTCTTCCTCGGGCGTCCCCGGCTTCTTCTTCCATTCACATTCGCGTCATATATTCTCCTTACACTCCTCTCTTCATTCATTCGCTCTACATGCCCAAACCATGTAAGTGTCCCTTTCTTAATCTTGCTCACTACGCTTACATAAGCCTTGCATTCTTTACGAATCTCAACATTTTTCACTCGATCATACATGGTTTTAGCACACATTCGTCTCAGAGATCTCATTTCTACAGCATTAAGTCTACTTTCAAAGAACAGCACAAACATTATAATACATTAATGAAGCAACGACAATAAGAGTACAAAGAAATACATTTGAGAGAACATTCAAGTCAAAACCTGATGAAGGTTTTAGTAGAGTCCATGATTTTAGACATAGGACTAAGACTAAGAACTATCAATACAATGAATTATTTTGAAAATACAATATAAGGAAGATCAAACGCTTTCATGATGCAGAAATGTTAATGGTTTGTCCAATTTCAACAAAGGAGTATTTAATAATTTAGTAATTTAGTACTATTTTGTAGTGCTCAATAAACAGTAATAATTTATTGTGTATTGTAATTCTCGCGACATAAATTCACCTTCCCAACTTCCATGCATCTTCCTAGACATAATTATCGTACATTACGGCGGTTTTAAACAGCACGCATACTGCGGCGGTGTCAGCCTATGTTGAATGGGGCGTATTTATGAAGCCAGGATATCACCGAATTCATTTTACGAGCCAGCGAAACTTGAAAGTTGAAAGGGAAGGATGAAAGTGGATTCGATTCTTGGACGGCGGTGGATGTGCAATAACTTAGAACACAACGGATAAACAATCCGCAGTACCCGAGCAATGAAGGAGTTTGTATTAAATAACATGGAAGGAAGTAAACACTGTTGTTTTATAAACCGAGCAAAAATACCAAAATTCTAATTTGCATAAACTGGCAGTTACTTTCGGCTTTGTAGTACATATTTGTATTTTAAGATTAACGGCCGTTCTTCCCAACCCTTAGCAAGCTTTCCCAAGCCGAAATTTTGTTGCAACACTGTTCAAATGCACATATACACTTATACGAGACGTGTAGGCCCGCTCAAGGGAGTGTAAATATTTAGGCACCGGCATACAGGGACGCATCACTATTGTGATTCGCTAGTCCTCCTGAGAAAGGTGTTTGGTAGTTTCCAAGTGGGGATGTGGTCGCCCCGAGCGTACTTGATCTGTAGCACCAGCCAGTATGGTCGATCGCTTGAGGTGGTGTCAGCTGTCATATGAACGAGGTTTGATACGTATCCGGGACAGGCATTTAAGGTCGGGCCGGTAGTTCCCCACAGTAGTTGGGCGCCGATAAATGGGTGACCAGTTGCTGCTTGGCAAAAAACTCATACCCGTCCTCTACCACCTGATGCACCCGGCAGATCACGTCAAAGTCGTGCTTGTTGAGGAACTTGGCCACTATCTCAATGACGAAGGTAAAGGCTCGTTCTCGCCCCAGCTGGCGGTGTCCTTGTTGGGGTCGGACCACAGCGGGTCGCAGAGCAGCCCACTTCCCGGTTGTATACAATACTTTTTACAACCACCGTAGCCCGAATAGCCGTTTCTTTTCAATTTTTCACTTTTGTCACTTCACTAGTACATGTGGTAAGGACCTTCGACTGACTGCCAGATGTGACCGATGTCCAATGCGTTAATTCGGAAGAACGAAGCAGATTTCAACTCACAATATTTGAAATATTTGGGTTTTTATTATAATCTTGATTTAAGCTCGAAACGACAGCACTAAAATTATGTAATTTTTATAAATGTAACCTAAAAATTATTGCGGTTATTTTATGCTATTTTTACACCAGGAAAATTAAGAACTTCCCAATATTTCCAAGATAAACGCAGCCGGAAGCCACGAGGGCATGCAACTTTTGCGTGAAGCAATACGGCTCAAACGATTGGAATTGTGGAAAAAAAATCATGGATTTTGCAACACGATAATGCACCAGCTCACACATCAATGCATGTTCGTGATTATTTTGCCCAAAACAACACAGTAATCATGCCTCTACCACCGTATTCACCAGATTTGGCTCCCAGAGACTTTTTCCTATTTCCGAAACTAAAGAGACCAATGAAATGAAACCGTTTTGCCACAATTGAGGAGATAATGTCAGAATCGAAGAACGAGCTGATGGCCATACCGAAAAGCGCATTCCAGAAATGCTTCGAGGATTGGAAGAAGCGCTGGCATAAGTGCATCATATATGAAGGGGATTACTTTGAAGGGGAGAAAATGGATATTGATGAATAAATACATACTTTTCGAAAAAATTCGAAATTCACCTTTTCCTTTGAACAAACCTCGTATTAGAAAACAGTGCACATTTCATGATATAGAAGTTACTGTTTAAATCCTATTTGTCGTTGATATTATATACATTAGAAGATTATTGGCAAATGAAGAGAAGGTATTTATTTGAAACATGATTTTATTTGAGATTTTTGATAATAATTATTTACATTTACAAACATTTTAACATTTGTTTATTAGGTGAACTGAACCATTCATGGATATGACTGTTCGAAAAGATGAGTTTTGAGTTTTGCTCTGAATTCTATCGAGTCTTTAATCAATCTTAGATCGTATGGCGGTTTATTACAGGCTTTATACAGGGAAACTGTATCGTCACACGGTTGGGAAACGCTGTGAGGCGGGTTAAGAAGGAAAGACAGATGTCGGTAGCTCGTTTCATATACGAGCCGACTTACATAGAAACGATTCGGCGTTACGACCCGTTCTCATAAAGCCAACATCAACTGTGAACTGGTGTTTCATTCTAGTCCAGCAAGTTTATCAAGTATTTGAGACCTCCAGCTCGGAGGTAACTTCCAAATTCAGATAAATTTTATACTGGTTTCCTCTGCTCTATTGACATTTAATTATAAGCAAATACTGCATAAATGAACTAACTAAGTATCAGGTCGTTTCCCCGTAGGGGTAGGCAGAGAGGACGGACCGCCAAACAACTCGATATTGGCATACACTTCTTGCTTCATTCGCATTCATACATCGCCTCATACATTCTCTTCTGTTATTCTTACTTCTGAAATGGCCCGACTAAAGTATTTGATTCACTTGATCGTACTTGATGTCCTCCTCGGGCGTCCCCGGCTTCTTCTTCCATTCACATCAACATTTTTCATGGTTTTACCATTCATATCTGCCACAAAGATCTCATTTCTACAGCATTCAGTCTTATCCTTCCTCTGCCAGTTCTATGCCTCACTGCCATATATTAGGGTTGGTATCAGCATACGAGTACTGTATTAAGTTCTCCATTACTTTAATGTCCTGTATTTCTGGAGAAATTCGAAAAAGTCATCAAACAATAAAATATGGATAAAAGTACAATAATGAATGCATTTTCTGCTGCTTTTTATCACCAGTTCAGCGAATTGAATAACACCATCCATCATGTGCACGAAAAGCAATTTGATGATTGTCATTCATCATTCAATAAATACATTGATGGGATTTAAAAATAGACGTTTAATGTTGAGTAATTCAGGTCCCAATGTGCGATTGTCCGGCTGACTAAATTAATATCAATTGGTAGTAATTCACGAAGGAACATTTGAACATCTCCGGCGATTGGTCCGGTGTCTTACTATTAGGTCAAGAACGGCACCAAGTACTAGCTAAAACAATATCTCAATTTTATTACAGATACGATAACGATGGCAGAGTTAGCAAAATCAAAATACTTTTTGTTTTTGTGTTTAATGGGCATTCGCTATTCAAGTCATCTGAGTATTTTTATTATTACATGTCTTCTTATCCTTCCGAATAGTTAGACTTGGAATAGGATCTTCTAAAAGATGAAACTTGGCTTACAGGTTACAGGCATAAATCGATAAACCAAAAAATCTGCATAAATATATCTATACAGAATGATATTTATGATCTAATATGAAGTGAAAAATTAAATGTTTTCATGGGATTCGACGTAATCACGCGCGGACTAGAGTGTTTGTTTGCTGGAGTGTGTGAGAAAAGGTACATACCAGTGGTAATAGAGTGTTGAGTTGCAAAGGGCGTTCACCCTTTCGGTTGACGATTTCAGTATCAGCAGTAGCCCGGCGGTAGTTACACAAGTCAACAGCTAAACAAACAAACCTTATCTTTCCGCCAATCATTATGTGCGTGAGGCAAGTGGGTTAATGACTCTGTACTCTAAGCAACAATCGTAATACGCAACCACGAAAATCATTTCAGTTTTCCGAGATGGCTCCTAACGGTTTGTGTTTATACGAGTCAAATATCTGGACAGCACTACTCTTTAGGAAGCGAAAATGCAACGCTTCAGAGATGCCCCCGAAGAGGTGACTGGAGTGTTTGGCTAGTCTCCAGGCTGTGCACCGGTGTCAGGGTAAAATATTTGGACAAGGTGCTCTTTAGGAAGCGAAATTCTCCGCAGTCTGTGCACTGGTGCCAATGGCGAATATAATTAATGATGCGAGTTCTTTAAAGAACAAATACAAAATTCTCTTCTGATATTTCCAAAACTTCAAATTATTTACAAAGATTGGATAGTGGATGTATCCGACGAATTTCTTATTTTTGCCTTGTTTAAAGTTGGTTTCATTCTTGGCATGATTTTCAATGTCCAGTCATCTGGTTTTCTTCCCACATGGCCAGCTAATTGTATTTTTTGGATCTGCTGAACCTTACGATGGTTTAGTGCCAAATATTTACAGTTTATTATATTTCTATACGATCTGGTGAACCTTACGATGGTTTAGTGCCAAATATTTACAGTATATTATATTTCTATAGGATCTACTGAACCTTACGATGGTTTAGTGCCAAATATTTACAGTTTATTATATTTCTATAGGATCTGCTGAACCTTACGATGGTTTAGTGCCAAATATTTACAGTTTATTATATTTCTATAGGATCTGCTGAACCTTACGATGGTTTAGTGCCAAATATTTACAGTATATTATATTTCTATAGGATCTACTGAACGTTACGATGGTTTAGTGCCAAATATTTACAGTTTATTATATTTCTATAGGATCTGCTGAACCTTACGATGGTTTAGTGCCAAATATTTACAGTTTATTATATTTCTATAGGATCTGGTGAACCTTACGATGGTTAAGTGCCAAATATTTTACAGTATATTAGCTTCTATAGGATCTACTGAACTCCATGATGGTTTAGTGCCAAATATTTACAGTTTTTATATTTCTATAGGATCTGCTGAACCTTACGCGATGTTTAGTGCCAACATTTGCAGCTTCTATTATATTTCTTATAGGATCTTTGCCGGAACTCCATGTGATGGTTTAGTGCCACCATTTACAGCGTTTATTATGGCCTCTTAAGTAGATCTTTAAAGTGAACTCCTTACGATGGTTTAGTGCCAAATATTTACAGTTTATTATAATTTCATAGGATCTGCTGAACCTTTACGACGGTTGAAAGCCAAATATTTTACAGCAATAGAGCTCTCTAAGTGGATCTACTGAACGTTGCCATTTTGTTTAGTGCCAAATATTTACAGTTTATTGTTATTTCTATAGATCTGGCTGGAACCTTGGCTTTATGTTTGTAAAGCGCCAAATATTTACAGTTTATTATATTTCTATAGACCGGTGAACCCATGATGGTTAAGTGCCAAATATTTACAGTTTATTAAGTATTTCTGCTAAGATCTGAAGTGAACCTTACGATGGTTTAGTGCCAAATATTTACAGTATATTACATTTCCTTATAGGATCCACTGAACTCCATGATGGTTTAGTGCCAAAATATTTGTTGTGTTTTACATTTCTATAGATCCATGGAACTTAATAATGTTTTTAGAAAGTGCCAAACATTTACAGTTTATTATATTTCATAGATCCTGCTGAACCTTAGCTGATGGTTTAGTGCCAATTATTTACAGTTTATTATATTTTTAGACCAGTGAAACTTACCATGGTTTAAATATTTACAGTATATTATATTTTATAGATCTACTGAACTCCATGATGGTTTAGTGCCAAATATTACAGTTTATTTAGCTTCTATAGGATCTGCTGAACCTTACGATGGTTTAGTGCCACATTTACAGTTTAGTATATTTCTATAGGATCTACTAAACCCTGCTGATGGTATGAAAAGTAATGCAATGTCAATTGGAGAAAAGGCTGACTCTCCTTATATATCCGCTAGTTTGTCCTGTTTTAATGCATTAATAGTATCCAACATTAATAAAATATATATATTATTATTTACCTGTTTTTATTTACATATTATTACTGAGCCACACAATTGGTTTATTTGTATAGCGCCGTTTTTGTGAAAAATCACCTCATGGGCGCGTTTTACAACCTTACTTCCTATTCTTTATCTACTGTCAGTTTTATTAGAAAATAAAAGTATATAGAGATGATATTTTTATGGAAGCTGCTATTTTATCCTCCTTTTCTATTTTTCTATTGATGTTACATTTATTACAAGATTGGTGGCACAAGAAGAGTTGGCATTTCTTATTTGAAATATCTTTAATTTTTAGGACTGGAAAATGTTTATAAATGACCTTAAAAAGCAAGAAGCTTCCTTTAATGTATGTTACCATTTTTTATTTATTTTTACTTATTATTTACTTATCAATATTTACTTAATATTTATTGAGTGTTATTATATGCTTATTACTATTGACTGATTATTATTGACTTATTATTACTATTTAATTTTATTATTCAATTTTTATTATTATTTATTAACATTATTTACTTATTAATATTTACCATTTTTATTCATGTATTATTATTTAATATATTTACTGATTACTTACTACTAGTTTCATATTTATTATTATATATATAATAACATTAAAATATTTTACAAATCAACTCATAACAATGTACCTGGTTATCCGCAGTTCAAGTAACTGCAGGACAAAAACCGCTATTAACTCATTTTAGCAAACAAGACGGAAATTACAGAGAAAGAGAAAACCAGAAATAACCATCTGTTTAAATAAAAGCTCACACGAATGACATTATATGAACATTTAAAAAAACCCAAAGATTCAGTAAACAAACACAGTGTAATCCGTCTTCCAGAAGGTAATAAATTAACCCGACTTCTAAATAATGTTCCGTCAGCAATAAAATAATTTTCAAGATATGAATGTACAATATTACAAAGTAATGGGACTCACTCTTGACTTAGATGCTATATACGCCATATATTTAGTTTTAATTTTGCCAGTCTGAAGATGCCCGTGATAGGGTGAAACCGGTCCGGTCTAAAATGCCAAAAGTGGAAGAAAGTCACGAAGCTTTTTTAATATATATTTTTTAAATCACATTAAAATGAAGTACCTCCAGTATTATACAAAATATTTTAAAAAAAAACTATTATTGTCAACCAACTTGACAATTGACATGTGTTCCTTTTGTTATTTTTATTGTATTTCTTTGTAATACCCATGTAAGTACGAGTACAACATTAATTTTCACAATAACACACTTGATACTGTTTTATGTACGAGTAGAAGTAAGCACTATTATCAAGAATGTTGACCTCTTATTGATAACATACCGTTAATAAAACAAACATTATTAGCCCATTCATCTAACAAATAAAATAAGTCTCAACGTAACGAACTTGTAATGCTGAGTTGATTAATTTAAAAAATATGTAAAAATTCTAATTAATAACAATAATAATTGGATGATTTGAATAGTACCGTTTTTGTGAAAAATCGCCTGTAAGGGTGCCGTACAAATATTACTTGCTAAGGTTTATCTTATTATGTGCAAACAGATACAGAAACATACTTACCTGCACTTGGCAGGTCACTCCAGATTAACACGTTATATTATAAAGTTATCGCTTGAGAAGATATGATTTATCACGCACAGGACACTAACTAACTAACTAACCATCACGCCGTTTCCCCGCAGGGGTAGGCAGAGAGGACGCACCGCCAAACAACTCGATCTTGGCATACACTTCTTGCTTCAGTGACTTTCATACAGCGTCTCATACATTCTCTTCTGTTATTCCGACTTCTGACATGGCCCGACTCGAGTATTTGATTCACTTGATCGTGCCATGTCTTCCTCGGACGTCCCCGGTTTCTTCTTCCATTCACATTCGCGTCATATATTCTCCTTACACTCCTCTCTTCGTTCATTCGCTCTACATGCCCAAACCATCTAAATGTCCCTTTCTTAATTTTACTTATTACGCTTTCATCAGCCTTGCTTTCTTTACGAATCTCAACATTTTTCACACGATCATACATGGTTTTACCATTCATATCTGCCACAGAGATCTCATTTCTACAGCATTCAGTCTGCTTTCATCCTTCCTCTGCCAGTTCCATGCCTCACTGCCATACATGAGGGTTGGTATCAGCACTCCATTGTGGACTGCTAGCTTCGCTTCTTTGAACAACTTTTTGTTTGCGTCAACCGCGTTCAGTCCTCCGTTAATGGAGTTTCCTGCATTCACCCTTCTTTCAATATCCCTATCAGTCTTTCCATCTCTCGCAAACATACTTCCCAAATATACAAACTCACCGACCTGCTCCAAGTATTCATCATTCATAACTATATTGCACACTGCTTTCGTACTCTCTCTTTCAAACACCATGACTTTAGACTTACTTACATTCATCATTAGCTCATTCTTCATACATACTTTGTTCATCCTAGATACGAGGGACTGTAGATCTTCCATACTGTTAGCAATCAGCAGAACGCTCGGGACACAATATTAGAAAACACTGCACATTTACTGTTTAAATTCTATTTGTTATTGATATTATATTTATTAGAAGGTTTTTTTTTCTTGTTAGAGAACTGGAGAATATATTTTTAAAATGACAGAAAAAAGCTGAAAAAAAAATTTCTACCCCGGCTTAATTAACATTTTCAATAATAATAAGTCATATTTACAAATATTTATAGATATTTACAATGTCGCGGACTATGAAAAGTTTCAAATTTTTCTGTTAGTGACTTTAGGTAGGTATTGATGGCTAGCTTCGCTATGTAAATTGGGTATGCAACTGAACCATTCATGGATATGACTTTCCGAAGAGATGAGTTTTAAGCTTCGCTCTGAATTCTGTCGAATTTTTAATCAATCTTAAATCGTATGGCAGTTTATTTCAGGCTTTGGGGCCCGACACGCTGAACGCACAAAAATATATAAAAAACAATCGTTTTTATAAACGAGTTATTATATCATGTATTGTAACTCGTATTTTTATATATTATTATTTATTTCGTTCTAAGGGATCGATCCGCTAATTGAAAGTTGAAAGGATTGGTTTTGAAATATTTCCACAGATGTCAGTCACCGTTGGCAAAAAGAGGGCTATTTATGAAAAAGTATAAAAACAGATTATTGATTGTTTACAAGGTAATTTAAATGTGAACTTTTTTTGTGAAATTACTTGCAGTAATTAATACTCCATGGAATCCAGCTTTTGGAACGGAAAAATTTGAAAAGAGTGTAATATTGGACGGTATGGAGTTAACTTTTTATTGATTTGCGCTGCTTGGGCGATGTATCCCATCTCCCATTAGATAAAGCTTAAAAAATACTATATTGAGGAAGATTTTTTTTACATTAATGGAACCGCCTCAGGTTGCTATTATTTAAGAGACGAAAACAGAAGCATTTTATCTCTTTAAAATTCATTTGAAAAATTAACAAATTTGTCAGAATTTTTTTGTCTTAAATTTATTTTTATTTTTACCCCCCGTTTTCTTAGGGTAAGCATAGCTTTTCTGCCTCTATGGACTGCACGCCACTGATGTTTTATCATAATTGATTTTTAATGGGTCGCGTATTTGCTAAGTTAACGAAATACATAATTATAGTACACATACCTATTTTAGAATTTTAAATAATGGGCAACCAAAAATCCAGAAAATTACACTACCTACGTCAATTATTTATCAATTAAAAAGTGGTGAAAATATAAAACAAAAATTCTTTTGTAAAGTTAATCATTTTTTCAATCCCAGTAATTTCTTTCGGAATTTTTGTTTATATGGATAGACGGCTTGGTACAGAGAGATCTCGGTGTGCTTGAATTTTTCCTTGTTGGCAATCTAATTTATTTTATTATTTAATGAATGAATTACAAATTACTTTGTATTCACCATATTGTTAATATACAAATGTGATGCCTTCTTCATCGAGAATATATAGAATACTAAAAAATGATATTGCTAAGTATAGACAAATGATAAACATACAACACACAGATATGTGTGTGTTAATAAAATGGTCAATACAAAGTAATTTTTAATTAATTTATTAATAATGACGCCACAAAGTGAATACCGATGTTGTGAATAAATTATGTTTCATTATCTAATCATATTCTAATATCTAATTATCTTTCACAAGTAAGCAGGCAGCACACCCCTCGAAACGCAAGTCAAAAACATTAATTGTCTCAATTTATCTTGCATACATTAATGTGTTCCCATTCAGGGCCTGATAACATAAAAAGCTGCAATGAACTGTCTAATGATAGCCGTAATAAAGCTGAACATTAATAAAGATGCTAGCTTGTTAAGGCCGAAGCCAGGCCGGCGGGAGATGGTGGTGGCTGGTCGTTTGATGGATTTGTCATTAATGCCCTTGGTAGGAAGGCGCAAGGCACCAGGATGCGATGGGATGTCCCATGAATACCAAGTTCAGCGATGTGTTTGTTTCAACGTCTACACTTTTGCTTTTTATTTATTTTCTTTGTAGCCCCTGCAGCATGTAGTGGAGTTGATTATCTGACGGGTCTGGTGGTGGCGAGGAGAACCTTTCGTGTTTATCCAATGCTATTGAATTACTTGCAGCCGTTCTTCCCAACTTTTCGACTGATCGATCTGAGTCACCGATCAGCCCAGTGTTTTGTTAAGTGTTCGCTCTGTTTGCCTGTTTCCGAGCATTTTTCATCCTAAATTATCTATGGAGGTGCCCGCCCACTATAAAATAGTATCTGTCCACTTTTAAGACAATAAAGTGACATCAAAGTAAAACAAGTTTCAATGTAAAATTAATATGGGTTACTTAATATTGTATTTATTATGAATACATATCATTTGTTTTATAAACTAATACGTAAACCAACATTTTATACATTACAAACATGTGTGTTAAACATATGTTGAAAATAAAGTGTTGACTTTTGCAAATGCCGCGAAAGCACCTTGTTGGTTTTGTACATTTGACAGTTGACGTTTCCCGTTGGTGAAAAAACATAGCTTATAATAAGTAAAATAAGTTAGGTTCTCTTCACTTTTATTTAAAACATACGAAAAACATTTTTTGACATTCGAAAACGGAAATAAATCTTTGGCATTCATTATTTGATTCGCGTAAAAAATATCGTAATCTAATAATGACATTTGAGATTTCGGTGACATTTGTTCGCCCTGTTGACACTTTTTATAACTAGCCTCCTGCTGAGGGGAACTTAATCCACAAAAATCGATATCCTAAATTGATCGAAAATTTGATCGAGAATTACGTTGGGAAGAGCGTATTTGTGCATTTGAACAGTGTTGAGGCAAAATTTCGGCTCAACGGTTGCTCAGCAGGGTTGGGAAGGACAGCCGTTAGTTTTCTGGTCCTTTTAAAGATATGTTAAATGCAATAGTTTTAAAAGATGTGTCAGGAGAATGTGTTACAGGTTTTTATAGAATCTAATGGAAAAAGAAGTTAAAGATGAAGATGCTCATGAAATACATGGCACGATCACTTTGTATAAAATAGATATATGCACGGAATGATCTATGGATGTACCGGGATAGATTTTTGTGGCAGTTAATCCTTTGCATATCCCTGCGGAGAACATTACGATTAGTTACTTATTTATTGACTCGAATATTCTGGAAGAATCCAATTATAACTTGGCTTAACTTCCGACAGAACTATAATATAGGATATTTGCGTTTAATTATTGTGAAATCAAGTTGAATAATGTTATGTTCTGCGAGTATTTTAGTTTTTATTATTGTGACAGCTCTGTCGGCGTTCAAGGCCATTTTCATACTGTGGTTAATCGACATTGCGACGACTAACTTACATGATTTTATTTACTCCCACCCAATTCTAATTTGGACGGTGTTTAAAATGATTTATTACCGGTAAAATCGATTTAGATAATTAAAATTCTGAACATTTATAATGTGTTTTCCCGCCATTTAAATGACCATATTTTTTTTATTCTTTAAGATCTGTTGTATTGTTTTGGTCGTGTGAATATACCGAGAAGTGGGAACGCCGAAACAGCTGTCACAATAATAAAAAATAAAATACTTGCAGAACTTATTTGATTTAAATAAAAAAACGGAATTCTGCGAATTAAACACAAAAACAATTAATTGATGTATGGCAGTGAGGCATGGAACTGGCAGAGGAAGGATGAAAGTAGACTGAATGCTGTAGAGATGAGATCTTTGAGACGAATGTGTGGTAAAACCATGTATGATCGAGTGAAAAATGTTGAGATTCGTAAAGAATGCAAGGCTGATGTAAGCGTAGTGAGCAAGATTAAAAAAGGGACGCTTAGATGGTTTGGGCATGTAGAGCGAATGAACGAAGAAAGGAGTGTAAGGAGAATATATGACGCGAATGTGAATGGAAGAAGAGGCCGGGGACGCCTGAGGAAGACATGGCACGATCAAGTGAATCAAATACTCGAGTCGGGCCATGTCAGAAGTCGGAATAACAGAAGAGAATGTATGAGGCGTTGTATGAATGTGAATGAAGCAAGAAGTGTATGCCAAGATCGAGTTGTTTGGCGGTCCGTCCTCTCTGCCTACCCCTGCGGTGAAACGGCGTGATGGTTAGTTAGTTAGTTAGTTAGTTAACAATTAATTGTAAAATCAGTTCAACAAACTACAAATACCTTGCAAAATACCCGAAGCATGACATAAGCGACATCATTATATACTCGTAGTTTCCGTAAAGGTACTAGCAAGTGAGGAAGATTAATGAAGAAAAATCAATTTCAAAAAGGTGAATAGCATTATCATGGGGAAGAAACAGGAATAGCCTGTTTGCAATTCTTATATATTTTGAATTCGTGAACCACAAGTTGTTCCCCCCGATGTGGTCGGTGCATCTCCCAGAGCATCAACGACCAATCAAGATAAACGGCATCTTTTTTATTGCGCTGGTCTCAAACTTAAAAATTAAAGGCACATCCCCAACTTGTCAAACTCCACTAAAACACCCCGCAAAGCAACCCCACGCAGGAAAAAGTCCAGAAAAGACCAAATCCACTTTAAAAAAATCTAATTTAAGGATACTTCTTTTGATATGGTTCCATCTAACTGTATCATTGTTTCAAATCATCCGGATCAATCTTTTGTGTTGTTGCATTGCGCATCTCCTTCTTCGTCATCTTGATCCGACGCGTGCAAAAGGGACGCTCGATCAAACCTTTCGATTCTGAATACGCCCATTTCACCAAATATAAAATTTAATTGACGAAGGTTCTGTAAGCCTTGGCTTAGTGGGTAACACAATTGGCTCCTGATGCCTTTGATTAGGGTTCTGTATTTTTCAGGTATGAGATGGGACGTGTTAGAGGATTATTTTAAAGAAGTAATGAATACGACGCCAATTTATTAGTTCAATTTATTGATCAAACTTATCATTTGGCATGGCCTACTTCACAAAAGAGATAAACCCGATCTGGGTTCACATGGCCCAATTAAATCCTGCTTCATCAGTATCGTGCTGTAGCTTTTTTATCATAATGATTTTGACCCCTAATTATTTATATCGCATTTAATAATAAAATAATTTATAAATACTTAAGGTTTTTTTATCTATGACGATTTCCGGTAAACAAAAATGAAATTCATTAACTTAACTGTCGTAATAACTTGTCGAAAAATGTACGAAAAACTACACAACCTTAAATAATCTTTTTTTTATCTTATCACTAACAATCACTGACAATCTCTTATTACAACCTGTGGCTAATAAACTCCATTCATCGACCTGTAATACCAAACCATATGTACAATGCATTTGACCCATGAACGTGATGTCGCGTTAAAATATACTTTATACTACATGATTATTCTTATGCTGGTATGGCAATAAAAATAACTTTAAGCTTTCCTTGCCGGTGCTGTCAACTGAGTTGACTCGTCTCTAAATATGATTATTCTTTTATTATTATTTTGAAATCTCTGTAAATATACTAAACACAGGGTTCATATTTCAGGTATTCCTCGGCAATACATTTATGGAATGAATTAAATAATTACAATATATAAGTATTTATCGAACGCAACAAAAAAAATGGATTTATCGAAAAATCGGGATGGGGTGCGGCAGTGAGCGAGAGGGTGCGGAGTTTCGCTCACCGTGCCACGATGTGCGGTCGACAATAATAGCCGGCGTCCGCCGGCAATAATACCCGTATCATACGTTTTATACATGGCTGATATTTTTTCTCGTTTTGAGCATTTATATACAATGTGTTACTTATTGTTCATAATATGTACCATTGTTATGTTGTTTTACATAAGTAATAAATGTAAACTATACATGTTAATCCAACTTGACACTACGGAGTTCTAAATATGTACCATAAGGGAAAGGTTTTAAAAATGTAGTTCTGTAAAAATGTTAAAAATGGAGTTCTATGAATTAAACACAATAATAATAAAAAAAGAATAACAAATAATTTAAAAATCAAATAAAACACTGGATACGTTACATAGGGAGATCTGAAATAGAAAATATATTAACACCAAATACAGACTAACACCGAAAACACTCAACTGCACTTGAAACACCTCACCTTAGAATAAATTTTTTTTCATCAAGCACATCAATTTAATATAATGTAATTTAATATTTTGTAAATGAAATCCTCAGCACAGATCCCAGTGAAGATATCATTATTTGTTATTTTGTTATGAAAAAAGAAGACAGTAAAACGTTATTATTATTATTATTAATATTAATCTAATTAAAATAACTGATTTGATCGAATAGTAATACAATTAGGTTCGCTACATGTAATATTCATTCTGTACCTATCAAATAAATACAAAAAATAATAAATTGCTGCATCGGTAACTTGGGAGTGCGAATCACTGACATCAGAATTAATAGACTTGCCCTAAATACGATTTCAACGGCTGGAGGAAAAGGTTCACTGGCATCCATGTTCGTTTCGTGTGATTTTGACTGCGGTAAGCAAATTACAAAGTATTTAAAAAAGGGTCAAACTAAATACTAGTAAACAAGCCGAACCTTTTTACTTAGTTAAGGTTTTACTTAAATTGGCGGCACGCCTACCTCGCTCCCCGCCCCAGTTATTTTGGTTTCTTCCCCTTGCGAGTTAGGGCATCTCTATGTAATTATTTGCTCTGTGGTGTGAATTTAATTTCGATAGGTAAATCTCATGAGTTTAAAATGTGTTAGATTAGGTTAGGTTAAGTCTAAATTGTAAGTCACTAGCTATAACTTTTAGTTGGTAAGTCACTAGCTATAAGTCATAGATGCAAGTCACTGATTACCTTAGCCATAAGTCTTAGTTGTAAGTCAATAGTTATAAATATTACTTATAAGCCATTAGTAATACATTTTATCTGTAAAGTATTAGTTGAATGTTATTTAATTAATTTCAAGATATGTTATTTAATTAATTGTAAAGCGCCCTTGAAGTGATTTTCCCACGAAAACGGCGCTATAGAAGTAATCCAATTATTATTATTTTAATATTTTATTTTTGAATTTCAAACTGTGGCTTGCGGTCTTTTATTGTTGCCATTACGCCATCCATCATGGTCTCGGGATATATTGTATAATTATTAATTTTCTAAATAATATAATATTATTGGTGCAATGAGGAGTGCTGATATTTTAACGATTCCAATAAATTATAACCGTTCGATAAAGGGTTGAGATTAAACGGAAAAATGCGTCGATGTTCCCGTGTTTTTAACAACAACAAATATACCAGGTGACTCCAACACTACCTTCACCGCAACCAAATACTACTTTTAATCCTCAGATACTGAAATAGTAATATTCCACTTCAATATGACCTTGCAAACCTCCCGGCCAGCCGCCTGACGTCCAGGAAACCTCGCAGTGGCAGACCTCGGACGTGAAAAACAAGCACTTTGCTGTAGACCCTTAGAGTATTGTTACTCTAGTCTAATATTAAATTGCCAGGGTTCTCTCTCCCACGGAAGACGTGGACCTCATTAAACTGCATTCGGTGCAGTCACAGCCGTTGAGCCTATATGATGCATAAATGGGGCCTAAAGGATTCCGAACTTTGTGAATGTGGACATATTCAAACAACAGAACACATCGTAGAAGAACGTCTCCTGCATCAGTATCACGATCACGTCGACTGGCTGAATAACCTCAGCATCCCACTATGACCTCCGCCAACTCTTCTCTATCTCACAATGTTTTAAAATAATCCCAAACCTGTGAGATATCCACATATCAAATATTATAGATGCAGTAACATGCAAGGAGAGGAAACCAGAATAATGGGGGGGTGAGGGGCGAGCTAGGAGTGTTGTCTAACTGACTAACTAACTAACCATCAAATTTAAGTAAAATAGCAAATAAGTACAAAAAGGTTAGGCTTTTTTAACAATCGTGAATGGCAGTGAACTAGGCTAGTGCCAAAATAGAAGTAACTGGTGTTAGTGGAGATATCGAAGTTATATATGTATTTTATTTAGAGACCCACAATGTTTATGTTTACAAGGAAATAGATGGTGCTTGTAGATTTAAATTACAGCACACGTTAGTTAAACATTCTTTATTTATAAGGTTGTAGTTGTAGGTACATAGGTGGCAAGTTTCACGGTGCTACGATCAATAGGATGATTTATCTACACCTGAAGAAACAAATTCTCGCTGAGATGATTTGTCACAAAAATGGCGCTATACAAATTATCATATTATTATTATTAGGATAGTATAACGCCCTCCGGATGATTGTCAATCACAACGGGTCTATAGATATATAACGACGGCGCTATACAAATTATCATATTATTATTATTAGGATAGTATAACGCCCTCCGGATGATTGTCAATCACAACGGGTCTATTAGATATATAACGACGGCGCTATACAAATTATCATATTATTATTATTAGGATAGTATAACGCCCTCCGGATGATTGTCAATCACAACGGGTCTATAGATATATAACGACGGCGCTATACAAATTATCATATTATTATTATTAGGATAGTATAACGCCCTCCGGATGATTGTCAATCACAACGGGTCTATTAGATATATAACGACGGCGCTATACAAATTATCATATTATTATTATTAGGATAGTATAACGCCCTCCGGATGATTGTCAATCACAACGGGTCTATAGATATATAACGATTCATTTGGCGCTAAGTGCAAATTATCATGGCTATTATTATTGTGGATAGTATAACGCCCCCTCCGATGATTGTCAATCACAACGGGTTCATTAGATATATAACGACGGCGCTATACAAATTATCATATTATTATTAGATAGTATAATGCCCTCTCCGGATGATTAAGGTTTCAATCGCCAACGGGTTTGCTAGATATATAACGACGGCGCTATACAAATTATCATATTATTATTATTAGATAGTATAACGCCTCCGGATGATTGTCAATCACAACGGGTTCAGATATATAACGACGGCGCTACAAATTATCATATTATTATTATTAGGGATAGTATAACGCCCTCCGGATAATTGTCAATCACAACGGGTCTATTAGATATATAACGAGGGCGCTATACAAATTATCATATTATTATTATTAGGATAGTATAACGCCCTCCGGATGATTGTCAATCACAACGGGTCTATTAGATATATAACGACGGCGCTATACAAATTATCATATTATTATTATTAGGATAGTATAACGCCCTCCGGATGATTGTCAATCACAACGGGTCTATAGATATATAACGACGGCGCTATACAAATTATCATATTATTATTATTAGGATAGTATAACGCCCTCCGGATGATTGTCAATCACAACGGGTCTATTAGATATATAACGACGGCGCTATACAAATTATCATATTATTATTATTAGGATAGTATAACGCCCTCCGGATGATTGTCAATCACAACGGGTCTATAGATATATAACGACGGCGCTATACAAATTATCATATTATTATTATTAGGATAGTATAACGCCCTCCGGATGATTGTCAATCACAACGGGTCTATTAGATATATAACGACGGCGCTATACAAATTATCATATTATTATTATTAGGATAGTATAACGCCCTCCGGATGATTGTCAATCACAACGGGTCTATAGATATATAACGACGGCGCTATACAAATTATCATATTATTATTATTAGGATAGTATAACGCCCTCCGGATGATTGTCAATCACAACGGGTCTATTAGATATATAACGACGGCGCTATACAAATTATCATATTATTATTATTAGGATAGTATAACGCCCTCCGGATGATTGTCAATCACAACGGGTCTATAGATATATAACGACGGCGCTATACAAATTATCATATTATTATTATTAGGATAGTATAACGCCCTCCGGATGATTGTCAATCACAACGGGTCTATTAGATATATAACGACGGCGCTATAAAAATTATCATATTATTATTATTAGGATAGTATAACGCCCTCCGGATGATTGTCAATCACAACGGGTAAAAAAAAAATTCTTGAAGAACTTAAGAACATTATTAAACTTGATTACATAAAATTTAAAAAAAAAAAAATTATCAGTATATTGTATAGCTTCAACAACAACAAAAAATTTGGAATATAGCTGTCCAAAATAATTTTGAATGCATTGATTATTATTTTTGTTGCATTCCCCTGTTTAGAGGGAGAAGGCGAGCACAACGTCCCTAACTCCTAACTAATTTGTTTTCGGTAGCTTAATGATGGTGGTAAACCCCGGTGACTACCGCCGACTCCCGTCTCTCGACTCCCGACCGCCGATACCATCACTATCATCACTATCATCACTATCAATATCGACAGCCCGCGACACGACTGCGGGTGCCTCAGCCTCAATATGGAGGTAATTAAACTTTAAACACAACCATCATCTTAGTTATATTATTCGCGAAGGGCGACTCCCACTTCTAAAAACTATTTGAAAATAAACTAAATATCACTTGACCCAAAATATCTTTGAATTTCAGATAAAAGGGTATTTGACCACAATAAGGATCATCAGAACAACAGTACATAATTTTTTAATCTAAAGTTAGTTTTCATAGTTAAAACGCCAAAACGCCCCAAATCTACAGACGGTCGGTTTTGAGGTTAGAATGTCAAATGTCAAAATAGGAATGTGCTTTATCGTACATCATTTTATATTCTACTAGTTGATTTTTCTTTTGGAATAAAGTTATGAAGTTGTCAATTCTTGCTTGTCGTTTGGGTGCCATCATTGGAATAAAGTTATGAAGTTGTCAATTCTTGCTTGTCGTTTGGGTGCCATCATTGGAATAAAGTTATGAAGTTGTCAATTCTTGCTTGTCGTTTGGGTGCCATCATTGATTTGTGACGACTATTGTTATCTCTAAACAAAGAAATAAAGAAATTTATATATTTCAATTCACACATTTATTTTTTCAAAATATATCTAAGTAATAAAGTTCTTAAGTAGGTACTTATTTGTTTTTCCATTCTTCCATTTTTTTAAATATTTTACCCGAATAAACCTTCTTTTTAGTATGTAATCTGTGGCTAACTAGAGTGGTATATCTATGGACTAGCCTCAGTGCAACGTGGAGGGTTTAATATTTTCATGCTAATTTTAAAACGTTATAGCAACAGTTTCACATATTGGAATTCATTCAATGTAATATTTTCAGCGAAACCGACAGAGTAATTGTTGAGAAAATCGAAAACATACGGAAAAAACATTCATTTTTATAAATAAAGAAGATTCACAGTAAACCATAACTAAACATAAGTAATATAATTATGTAACTTTTTAGAAAGTATACCTCAAAAATAGTATTTAACATGAACCTTATCATAATATCCGTATTGATAATTGGTTTGCCCATCAATATTCTTATGTCTAACATTAATAATCGTTTTTTATTCATATTGAAATACAATTATAGAGCTTTAACTCACCCAAATTTAGTTTAAATCACGCCGTTTCCCCGCAGGGGTATGCAGAGAGGACGGACAGCCAAATAACTCGATCTTGGCATAAACTTTTTGCTTCATAGTTTCCCTTCTGTTATTCTGACTTCTGACATGGCTCGACTGTATTTCATTCACTTGATCGTGCCATGTCTTCTTAGGGCGTCCCCGACTTCTTCTTCCGTTCACATTCGCATCGTATATTCTCCTTACACTCCGTTCTTCGTTCATTAGCTCTACATGCCCAAACCATCAAAGCGTCCCTTTCTTAATCTTACTCATTTCGCTTACATTAACCTTGTATTCTTTGCAAATCTCAACACTTTTCTCTCACAATCACACATAGTTTTACCACACATTCGCTCCGGTATGTGATTTCTACACCATTCAGTCTACTTTCCTCCTTCCTCTGCCAATTCTATGCTTCACTGCCATACATCAGGGTTGGTATCAGCACTCCATTGTGGACTGCTAGTTTCACTTCTGTAGATACATTTTTGTTAGCGCCAACTGCGTTCAGTCCTCCGTTAATGGACTTTCCTGCATTCACCCTTCTTTCAATATCAATATCAGTCTTTCCATCTCTCGTAAACATACTTCCCAAATATACAAAGTCATCGACCTGCTCCATTACTACCATTATATATTGCACACTGTTTTCGTACCTCTCTTTCAAACACCGTGAATTAAAACTTACGGACATTCATCATTAACTCATTCTTCGTACATACATGGCTCATCGAATATCAATATGACTTTCTTTCTGTCGACAAAACGTCTGGCCGCTGGCGATATGAAATAAATATAAACACTCAGCGAAATAGCAATACGTTATTGAATATTATTTATCAATACGCAGTTTGTTGTTTCGTTCGCCGTCAATAGTTTATCAATATATGTATATTTTATCAACAATAACATTGCCTAATTCCGATTGTGCCCACAGTATGTATTTTTTCTAAATATTTCTCAGTAGTGTACATGCTATACACCACTGATTTCAAATAAATACCAACTCTTCTCGTGCCGCCAATTTTCTAATAAATGTAACATCAATAAAATAGCAACTGTAAATCTATAATCCCTACACTTAAATTTTATAATAAAACTGTGTTCATCTGAAGCGACCTGCCGGGTAAGTATGTTTTTTTCTGTATCTGTTTGTACATAATTAGATAGATAATGTGAAGTAATATTTGTACAGCGCCCTTGAGGTGATTTTTCACAAAAACGGCGCTATACAAATCATCCAATTATTATTATTATCACTGACGTCAGAATGAATAATTTTCTAAGTTGCATCTAAAATTATGATTTTTTTTCATGGCCTATTATACTTCATAATTTAAAACAAAAATAAATAAAATACTTCTCATCCATACTAGATATTTACTAAACATTTAATTAAATAATACATATCATTCAGTTTGGATGGGTATTTTGTCCTCAATAATAATAATAATAATAATAATCGGATGATTTTTATAGAGCCGTTTTTGTGAAAAATCACCTCAAGGGCGCTGTACAAATCTTACTTCCTATTCTTACATTATTCCTATATTAATTTATTTTTTTTGGACACTATCATTACAAATTATTTATAGACCATATAAAGAGATGCAGTTAGATTATCAAAATTAAATACGGCTTGGTCTAAGTTTTCATACATGTTTAATTTAAAAAAAAAGAAGAAGCTAACTGTATTTATTCCTTATGATATTTTGCAAGACGCTAATACAAATGATAGGAGTTATGTGAAGTTGGGCGGCGGGTGGGGACTGGGGCCGGGGGTACTGATCCTTTCTTCCAATCTTCTTTGGTGGCGCTCGTCGACCTGCTTCAGTATCTGGAAAGAGTACATCAGCGTGTCGTCTATTTCTCGCCCCAGCCGGTGGTATCCTTGTCGGGGTCGGGCCACAGCAAGTCGCGCAACCTTGTCGGGCACGTCCGTGGGCCGCATGATGCACCGGATCTGCTCCGTGAACTGGAGGTCAGAACTCAGGTCGCCGTGACAGCAGAAGATCTTCTCGTCAAATGTTTTTATTTCCTATTGCGCCTTTCTCGGTAGCCATGAAATCTAATTTTGCGGATTGCGATTGTGCTACAACGTTCAAGGTTATACAATTATATCTTTACAGCTATTAAAGGCTCCAAAAAAGCACATTCACCATTAAGTTTGAGTTTGGGTTGTCTAGCTCGGTCGTATATTGTTTACAATCACCATAGTTCAAAGAATAACATTGTAAATCATCCACTCTGGGACACTTTTAACAGGCAAAGGTCTTTTAACAAGCACATGTGGCAAACGCCTTCGGCCGATGACCGATTCTTTTGGCTTAATTCAAATCCAAAATTAAGTTTTGTATGAAACAGGCGGCACAGCCGTTCCTCTTAAGGCGATGCAATGCGTAGTAATGCAAAATCATTTGTTTTGGTTCGAAAATTTGATGGCCTAAAAATATCATAGAAGATTTAAATAAATACTTGAAATAGAACACACCTTGGCCTTTGGTTTAACCGGCCATTTTTGGTCAGTCTTTTTATAAGCCTGAAAAATATATTTTATAGAACTGAAAAAATCTTTAAAGTGCTAAATCTCCTACTTACGCACCCTTTTTCGTTTATTATCATTTTGTTCATTGCGGCAAATTAAGTTTTTTAGAATATTACTGAAAAATATTTTAGTATTTTTGCCTGACCTTTACAAAATAAAATAAGATAGGCATTTTGCTGATTTTTTTTCCCTTAAATCGGAATATGCGGCCGGTGTTGAGCGGGAATTTCAACCTAATCGCAACGTGCATAAGGAGTGTGTGATTTCTTTTGAACTTTACGAAGTGAATTCCCTTAACGTGTCATTTCGACGGCTGGAGACAAAGGTCACTTGACACTCATTTTGACACCGGCCTAGTTCACTGCCGTCCATGTTTGTTTCGCGTGATTTTCACTGCGGTAAGCAAATTATAAAACATTTATGAAAGAGTCAAACTAAATATTCCGTAAATTAATTGAAAAATTACTTTATATTCGGCACGTTCATTCAAGGATAGACAAATGAAAAAAAATGTCTGTACTTGACATTATTATTTTTTACTATTCTATATATTTCTGACGAAGAAAGCATCGCTTTCCAATCATGTTGATATCTGTGTATATTAATAAAGTGGTGATTACAAAGCAATTTTTTAATTAATTTATTAATAATGACGCCAGAAAGTGAATACTAATCTTTTGAAGGAATTACATGTATTTATTTTTTTGTAAACGAGCCGAACCGTTTTTAAAATACTTTTTTTCTGTTTTACTTAAATTGAAAGCACGCCTTGCTCGCCCGTCGCCCTCCGTTGTTTTGGTTTCTTCTCCCTGTGTTTTAGGTCATCTCTATGTATTATTTGCTCTGTGATTCACACAAACAGTAACGTGAAAATTGTGTGTTTCGTAGTCAGTTTTCAATTGCTGAATTATTAGCAATGGAAAGGCACCTTACAATGAATTTATAGAAAACTGTTTGATTTTTTCATTTAATTTATAGGTTATGTGTGGAAGTTCTGCTGTTGATAGGCAAATTTGGGGGAAATATTATTGAAAAATGAATATTGTCGTAAACGCACAGTACTGGGGCAGTACCCCACCTACCATCTAAACTCCATACAAAAAATTGAAATTTTGAAACAAACAAAATCTTTTTCGGCTTCAACAACATCAATAACGTCGTATTTTTCAATCTTAGCACTCTAGCTCACTCAAAAGTCGCGAGCCGCCACTGACTGTACGTAACTAGTAAAACTACATTATGATTATAGTTTTATCTATTCTTGTATTTAATTCCGGAAAAAACGCAGTCTCATAAAATTCTCTGTGGTGAATGCCGCTGTTGACAAATAAAATAACAATACAGATAAGTACTTATCAAAAAATATATAATATACTGAGAGAAATTTACATACATACACAGGGTGTTCGGAAAGTCGTGAATAACCTTTCTCGTGTAAATGGGAGACCCGAAAGACGTTCCAAAAATTGAATATCATATTCAGTTAAATTCAACTGCATTACAAACAATGGACACATTGTAGACATCATAAAGTGGCAAGCAAAAGATACGGTAATTGCCGTACTTTTATGTATTATTAAACTGTGACGCGTCGCGTGAGGTCGTCTGCTGTCTCTAATCAAATTGCACAAATGAGTGCTAAAATTCCCTCTTGTGTGGTAAAAAAATATTTCCATTGCACGGCAAACACCAGCAACATTTCATTCGTAATAATACAATCAATGACATTACGAAAACTTGACAAACGCACAATGAAACAATGGAAATAATTATTCTTCGATAGTTTCCCGAAAATTTTAAAAGTCATTAGTGATAGTGAGATAGCAAACGCGGCAACACTGGAGTATATGAAAGACAACCTTCTAGCAGTAGGTCCTTTCTTAGTAGGTCCTAGCGGAATGTAAACGAGTACGCGTAGTGTCATCTCATTCCCACCCGTGATATTCGAAGCAACTTTGAATTACGAAAACGACGTACGGACGCACATCAATCGCGTTCAACAGACCTATCTTTTAAATGTCCGTGTTTGTCATACAATAACGATGTTTGAATTAAGAATTTACTCCAAATATGCTCCCGATTCGTAGCCAAGGATTGTAACCACCGTCACCGACCGACATTAGCCGTGTTTTGTGACCAGATGTAGAGCGAATGAACGAAGAAAGGAGTGTAAGGATAATATATGACGCGAATTTGAATGGAAGAAGAAGCCGGGGACGTCCGAGGAAGACGTGGCACGATCAAGTGAATCAAATACTTGAGTCGGACCATGTCAGAAGTCGAAATAACAGAAGAGAATGTATGAGACGATGTATAAATGTAAATGAAGCAAGAAGTTTATGTCAAGATTGAGTTGTTTGGCGGTCCGACCTCTCTGCCGAAAACGGGCCGAAAACATTTACGGCGAAACGGCGTGATGGTTAGTTAGTTATCTTGATTATCCAGGTACTTCCCAGCCTTCCTCTTTCCCATCTCCTTCCTGTCCGCATATCCTTAAGCCCACCAGGTGACCGAAGCCAGTGGAACAATTAAAATATATGTCCTATTTTCATAGTTAAGAATTTGTGTAATTTTCACTACTATTTTCTGGTTGTTTCCTGTTTCCAACATGAATCAATGTACAATGTACGAGTACAATGTAGCCATGTTTAATTATTAATTATTGCACGCGCCTATTGATTAGGAATGTTTATTAATTGCTAACAATTTATAACAGTAGGATGTCACATCATAATATTGCGGTTACTTGGAGTCTGTAGCAGGAGGGAGTTCGGTCGTATCAGTGGTGGCGTGAGGTCTGGGTCTGTCAATAGTTTTATCAGTCATGTCTGACGAATCGCTACATATAGGCAATGTAATTTATGTCATTATTTTGTACAATTATTCATATATCAACATACATTGTATGATTGCAAATTATAGGGTTACATTCAAGTACATCAGAATATTACAAATAAAGTAAGTTCCGTAAGCGGAATCATATTGGGAAATGTTTTTTTCAACTTATATAGATCGTATCGTAAGTTTCTGTTTACGAAAGTGATTGTAAAAAGGGAATTATCATATTGATTAAAAATAAAACCTACTGACAATCGTCATTTTCATATTCTTCACGTGATATTCTGGTATTTGGTAATGAGTAAGATTAACAGAGGGGCGCTTAGATGGTTTGGGCATGTAGAGCGAATGAACAAAGCAATGAGCGTAAGGAGAATATATGACGCTATAGTGAATGTAACGGGGACGCCCGAGGAACACGTGGCACGATAAAGTGAATCAAATAGAAGATATTTCACATGATTTTTTAAATTTATTTACTATTTTTATAAATAGAAGCAAATTAAATATTACGTACCTACCAAAATAAGAATCGTGGCTCCCTTATCAGACACAAGAACTGCTCTTTTCTGTTAAGGTATACACGACTATATTAATATTTTTTTTGTAAAATCCGCATTGTAATACAACTCATAAGAAATAAAAAATAAAAAAAACAAAAAAGTACTCGAGTCGGGATATGAAAGAAGTCGGAATAACAGAAGAGAATGTATGAGACGATGTACGAATGCGAATGAAGCAAGAAGTGTATGCCAATTTAGAGTTGTTTGGCGGTCCGTCCTCTCTGCCTACCCCTGAGGAAAACGACGTGATTGTTTTTTTTTTTACATGAATACCGCACATTGAATATTGGGGAGGGGAAGAAGAAGGGGAAGAGGAATGGTGGGGAAATACCTGGCTATTCAGATCTGGTCACCAAACACGCCCATTTCAAGCATCGTTTCAATTCTGAATGGTGATCTTTCACCAGGGCTATACTGAGAGTATCTTCCACTCTGTTATTTTTAAATTAATTAATTAAAATAATATTTTACTTGCGCACGTCGGGATTTGAACCCGCGACCTTCGGATTCGTAGTCGAGAGCCTCACCCCTCGACCATGGAGGCCGTCATTTATCTGGTTATTTAGTTATCTCAATTCATACATCTCAATCTTCTTAATTAATTACTATTATTACGATTATTACAATATTATTTGCATTTTCAATTATTTTCTTTCGGAAAACTTTAAAAATCACCACATTAAAAACAGCACTTTACGTGTTTCGCCACTTCTTTCTCAAATTTAAAAAAAATTTCCGCTTTTATATTGTTGGGTATTTCTTGGAAGATCTTCGTGGCTCTATATAGTAATGAGTTTTGCGATTTTGTTTGCTTTCTTCTTCTCGTAGACTGGTTATGTCTATGTTGATGTTTGTTCATTTTAAAGATAAAAACTATTACATTTAATTATACAATTTGCTTAAAAGACAGTATGTTTAGATCCCATAGCATTTTTTAACTTTGGAATATTTGCGTCGTCTTAAAATTATTCGCATGGCTTTGTTTTATAAAACCGTTAGTTTTCTAAAATCCTCCCCTTTTGACCAGAACAAAATACTGCTACAATAATTAATATCAGGAACAATGATGGCATTGTATATAGTTTTACTTCTATCTTTCTATCCTTCACAGTAGTGAGATTTTTATGATGGCATATCATATAATGGAATCTAAAATAACACCCTAATACTTCATTTCAGATACTTCCTTCAAAATACCTCCATTCGTCATTATCAAAGGAGTATCCGCTATTCTCTTATTTCCGATATCCATAAATTTTGTTTTGCTTAAATTTAACTTTAATTTATTATTTTTAAGCCGAAGAGCCACATTATCGAGGTCATAGTTAAGTTGGTTCATAATTGACAAATAATTATCTCCAAATATATATACTCGTATATCAATGCGTCATCTGCGAATAGTCTGTCTGATACGGCAATATTTAAGAATTTTTACTAGGTCATTTATGTACGAGTATATTATGAAGAGGATTGGTCCAAGAACGGACCCTTGTGGCCCTCCTAATATTTAACCTAAGTCACAAATGTATTCAAATACTTTATTTTTCCGTTTGACTTCATTATTTATTTTCTAGTTGGGAATGTGTGTTGTGCATTTTGTAGACTGTCGGGATGAAACTAACAACGGAGACGCATTAAAAAGTCTAACTAATAACTAAAGGATGGACCGCCGAACAACTCGGTCTTGGCATACACTTCTTGCTACATCGCATTCATACATCGTCTCATAAATTCTAATAATTATAATAATAACAAAGCATTTATACGGCGCAGTTTTGTGTTATTTCACTTCACGGTGCGCCTTACTATAAAAAACTTAAAAATAATGATTAACTAAGTCCATTCAGTGGTATTCCTACAGTACTGCTTTCATATTCTATTTATACACACTTATCATATTACATACATTATTACTTATTATTAATATTACCCCTACAGTACTCCTTAGGTACATATTTATTTAATGAAATTACAAAATATTCGTATTATACAGTATATACACAGCGATACAAAAATAACACATTCACAATAATACTGCAAAAATAGCTTAGAGTAACAGGTATATTATTACTCTAAGAAAAATAGCAACATTTTAAGACAGGGGTCGGGTTATGTTCAGCAATAACGGATTTTACATTAAAAAAATATATAAGGAGGAAACAGAAACCAAACAACTACCGGAGGCTTGAGAAAATGGATTATTATAATAAATTGAAGAGAAGTTAAAATTTATCGACAGTAGGATTTTTTAAATAATTTTGTTTTTAAAGCCCGTTTAAATTTAGTCAATTTCTGGATATTAGAAAGAGCTGGGGGAAGTTTATTCCAAATACACGAAAAGAGCGATCATAGCAGACGGCTCGATTTGAGCTTAAAAGTTCAATTCTCTTCTGTTATTCGGACCACTGACATGGCCCGACTCAATAATAATAATAATAATAATTGGATGATTTGTATAGCGCCGTTTTTGTGAAAAATCACCTCAAGGGCGTCACCAACAAAGACAAAGAAGATTGGAAGAAAGTATCAGTACCTCCGGCCCTCGTCCTCACCCGCCGGCCAACTTCACATAACTCCTATCATTTATATTAGCGTCTTGCAATATATCGTAAGGAATAAATACAGTTAGATTCTTTTTTTTCTCAATTTAACATGTATGAAAACTTAGACCAAGCCGTATTTAGTTTTGATAATTTAACTGCATCTCTTTATATGGTCTATAAATAATGTGTAATGATAGCCTGTCCAAAAAAAATGTACTAGATGTAATATAGGAATAATGTAAGAAAAGGAAGTAAGATTTGCACAGCGCCCTTGAGGTGATTTTTCACAAAAACGGCGCTATTTAAATCATCCGATTATTAAGGGCGCTGTACAAATATTTCTTAAGTAATTATCTACAAGTATTTGATTCACTTAGCTAAGCTGAAAAAGTCTAACTACGCAGTAACCAGATATTAACTTTGTTAAAACGCAGTCGGCAACTTGTTCGAACTGATTGCTCAATCAGCCGTTTTCCCGTTTCCTAATTACGAAAGATCCATCATGAATGAAGTTGTGCTTGTCTCTCCCCTGCGAGACGAAGACAGAGGAGAGGAGAAACCATAACAGAACAGAGCAGAACCGGCATCTGTTGATGCGAGCGTGGGAAAGGCGAAACATGTGCTCATGTGCGAATCGCAACACGTGGTCCCAGTCCGGGACCCAAATAACAATAATCAACCAAGGAAAAACACTCGCCAGACACCAAATGTGTTGGTTTTTGTTATGTCTTTTTTCGACATTTAATTACTTGCCATGAGGACGAGATGCTTCGACGATTGTGTGTTAACGATTCAAATGTGTTCGGTAAATGGATGTTGGATTTATGGATAAATATACATGTACCTATGTTGGTATATACTTATTCAGAAATATCGCCATGGAGAGGCAGTGCAGCGGTAGGCAGAGCCAATAGGTTTGCCACATTTATTTATTTTCCAGTAGATTAGGACAATAATTAAGATGAAACGATTCAGTCCCCGCTGTCTGGAAGTCAGGAGTTCGGTCGTAACTCGTTCTCCCTTTGGTGACTTCTTTTGGCACCAGAAATTGTTATATAAATACCAACTCTTCTTTAGCCACCAACCTTAAATAATATTTAAACAGTAACTGCAATACAAGCAATGTGCGGTGTTTTCCAATATTGTGTCCTGTGAGTTAAAAATCATATCTTCCAAAGCTAAAACTTTATAAAATTACGTGCTAATCTTGAGTGACCTGCCAGGTACGTACGAATCCAATTATTATTATTATTATTATTATTATTATTGGTTAGTTCATTTTTTTCTATTGTCTATTTTCTGCCCTACCTACAGCCTTATTTCAGGGTTATTTCAAAAAAGGAAAGAAGATGCTAAAAAAAGAAACATGTAACTACACAGGCAGGTACTCCTCTCAGTCATTTTCCTTGTTATACCAATATCATTAAATAAAAAAATCATAAATGTTACGTTTTTACGTCACACCAATCTATTCTTATCTCCATGCAGATGTATTTTTTTAAAGTTGCTCTGATCAGTCTGGATAATTAATTACAGTATTTACGATTTAATGATTAATCAGTGTTAACTCAGATAATGAAATGCAACTACATGGGCCAATGGTGAACATTTATGGTACATTTAACTGTGTGGCTATTGCGCGCAATCCACATTCCGACGACTGCAAAAAAATTGTTTTCCTCTTTTTTCTTCCGACAGTTTGTTTACCCTGGCGCGTTATTTATCGCCAACACTGACACCGTTCTATTGAATCGTGCTGATTTGTTTTTATATCGATTTATCTGCTATTAATAATATTTCAGAATAAACAGAGCATGTGTGGGAAGCTTTTAAATTATGTCTAAATAAATCTGAATTTGAATTCTAAGAGGGGGCGGATTTTGGGAAAGTGGTAGAGGAAGAAGTAAAATTGGAGACCACTGTAAAAGATATTTGCTCTGTAAATGATATATCGATGAACCTAGTGGGAAAAATCATCATTTACATAAGTATTTCAGTTTGATTCACTCGATCGTGCCATGTCTTCCTAGGGCGTTCCCGATTTCTTCTTCTATTCACATTCGCGTCATATATTATTCTTACACTCCTTTCTTCGCTCATCCGCTCTACATCCCCAAACCATGCGTCCCTTTTTTAATCTTACTCATAACCCTCGAATCAGCCTTCAGCCCTCTCGGTACTTCTGTGGGGAAACGGTGTGATGGTTAGTAATGTACACAGTTTCTATCAATTCATTCATTTCAATCAATCGATTGAGAATTTGGTTTGGAAAGTATGAGTATTTAAAATGTGTATACGAGTATGTTTCTATTTCATGTGAATACTGCAAAGTTCTAAGTGCTCCCACTGTCCGGAGCCAGTAAGGCGGAAGGGAATGGGGAAGGGAGGAAGATGGAGAAAGGAAGTATATGAAAATTGGGAAGAAGAATGGGACAATTGACTCCATAACCTCGAGGCAATTATAACTTTATTACCAAGGTATGTACTCATAAACGGACCTAACCCTAGACGAACCAGGGAACTACTCGATATGGACAGAAACCCACTGAGGGAAGTAGGGTCACTGCCACTTCAGGAGACACATGCAGCTGTTGGGAGTGGAAAATACCAATAGATGCAGGAAATGTGAAGATGGCTCTATGGATCAGTCCCCCCGGCCCCCGTCCTCCCCCGCCTCCCCGGTAAATGCAAGATGGACGACAGTGTACAAAGCGCCACAACGGGCTATAAAGTGTCCTCATTTAAGACTATTCTGTGTTATTTATCCTAAAAAATATGGATAATAATTCATTGCCTTAGCTTAAATACATTCTTGAATATAATGGAAACAATCACTCTATCATTTGTATTAGCGTCGTGCAATATATCGTAAGGAATAAACACAGTTAGCTTCTTTTTTTCAATTTAACGTGTATGAAAACTTAGACCAAGCCGTATTTAGTTTTGATAATTTAACCGCATCTCTTTATATGGTCTATAAATAATGTGCCTGTCCAAAAAGAAAAAAATAAATGTAAAAAAAAAAATCATTGAAAGTGTCATAGATGTAATATAAGAATAATATAAGAATAGGAAGTAGTATTTCTACAACGCCCTTGAGGTGATTTTTCACAAAAACGGCGCTATAAAAATCATCCGATGATTATTATTAGGATGAAGAGGCTTTAATTCACCTATGATGCCAATGTCCCGCCTTGATGGGAAGAAGGCTCAGCTACCTGGGAACACATTATGGAACCAAGAGACATAACAACCCTGGTGAACTTTATCAAAGGGACCGGGTTACTGTCAAAGCAATAAGGTAAAATGGGAGATAGCACGATGGCGTGAATACTTACGGGAGTCATTAAATATGAATAGGTATTTTATGAAATCAAGTAATGTCTTTGCTATAAAATGACAAACGATTAAGCCACAGAGCAATGCTGATTGATTCTGAGATTTTGTGCTTTCGTAGAAAGTGTTCTCTGGCACACGAAAACAAAGAATTGGAGAATTGCCAAAACTATCAAAACTCTACACGATTTTGCTCGCGCGCGCAGTTGTTTCAGTTGAGTTCAGTATGGGTGCAAAGCGGAATAGATTGTGGCAGCATGCAAATGCGTTATTTATCCGTGATTACTTCTGCCAAGTTATTTTGGATCGGTTGTAGGAAGGAGAGAAAGTTGTCCTTGGTCAGTGGGCACGTAGCAAGACTGCCAAATTCAAGTGCATTTAAAAAATATTTATTTTTTTACTAATGAAATATATGGATACACACATTGTAACAATATAATTAACATTGTATGTAACGTATTTTAATATGACTCTTCTATTAAAAGCATTTGTTAGTGGGTGGAGGAGGAGTGTACATTAATGCAGTAATTTTGCTATTAGTCAAATAATATTTATGGTACATGTATAAGCATTAATAACTATATGTAAAAATGAATGTTTGTCTGTGTGAATAGCACAGTTTGTTCTTAATAGTGCCGCGAAGGTTTAGAGAGTAGTTTCAACATTGATACACAATAGATCAATAAGTTTTAATAAAATCCAATATGTAAAACTGTTGTTATGACGTTTTAAAATTAGTACATTCAACCCGACATGTTGTAACGAGGTTAGTAAATACATATACCGCTCCGGTTAGCCATAGATTACATATTCAAAAGAAGAAGGTTTGTTGAGGTAGAATATTTTCAAAATTGAAAACACAAGTAGGTACCTACTAGGAGTAAGATTAAGAAAGGTATGATTAGATCAATTGGGCATGTAGAGTATATGAATGAAGAAAGGAGTCTAAGAAGAATATATGACACGAATGTGAAAGGAAGAAGAAGCCGGGGACGCCTGAGAAAGACATGGCACGATCAAGTGAATCAAATACTTGAGTCGGGCCATGTCAGAAGTCGGAATAACTGAAGAGAATGTATGAGACGTTGTATGAATGTGAATCAAGTAAGAAGTGTATGTCGAGATCGAGTTGTTTGGCGGTCCGTCCTCTCTGCCTACCTCTGCGGAGGAACGGTGTGATGGTTTGTTAGTAACTAACTAACTAACTAACTAACCATCACGCTTGTTAGTAAAAATGTGTTAAATAAGTTATTGATCAATAAAAGATGGAACAAAATCAAAATCCGGTTTAAATGTAACAATACCAGGACTGAGCATTACAAACACTCGCTTGTACCTAGATTACACGAAGTTAGTAATAGATACGCAGATGTCGCGTGTCTATTTAACTACGAGAAGGCTATATTATCATATCTTTTCAATCAATATTAATTTAACCTAAATCTACTTACATTGTTTATATGTGCGCATAATATCCTCCATAAACTTTTATTCTTTATATACTTTCTGATGTCATTGTACGACCTAATGCCACATTTAATAGTTACCTTTTTAAATTATTCGTGCTATATTCTTAGGCTCGTAGTATAGTTAACTGTGACATGCAATTATTGTTAATGGTATATTTATACCGTTGATATTAAATAAATAAGTACTTATTCGAAAACACTCTTTTTAAATATTTAAGATCTGTACCTCAAGCGTTTCTCTCGTATTTCAACATCTTAATCATCACAAGAATCTAATTTTATTTTGTTCTTAAAAAATCGTAGAAGAGGTATTTCAGGATTTCTTAATTATGTTTTTAATATTTCAAACACAAACTGCAATCATTAATCACTTTGAAAAGGGAACTATCAAATACAAATAACAACCTGCCATCTGAAGGGAAAATTAAAAACTATAAACAAAGATTTTTTTCGAATTTCGAACACATTTGTTATTCGTTATGGAGCAACTCCTGCTGAGCTTAGGGGACAGTGACGCTTCAACGGAAACCAAAGGGTATAAATACAAGACTGTGAAAACCTTTAAATGCCAGCTCTAGATAATCAGCTTCATAGAGACATTCGTTTTGGGCATGAAAAAATTTCGTTAACGGTATTTTGTAACATCTTTCTTAGTTTGAAATGTCAGATTTTTTGTAGCAAAAAATGACAAAAAGCTCATGTGGAAGACATTTTTGTACCTTTCTCTGGTGGGGTGGGTCTGGTGCAATTTGTGTCTTGAGTTAGGGGACCCCAAGCACCTGTTTTGTGTTAAGATCGACAAAAAACTGAACCCCCCCGTAATCTGATATTGTTCCCAACGAACCTCTCGAGGAGCATGCTGAGAGATGGAAGAAACGCAGCGCTGCAGTTAATACTAAATGTAATTTTTATAATAATGATAATAACAATTATTGGATGATTTTTATAGCGCCGTTTTCTGAAAAATCACCTTAAGGGTGCTATACAAATATTAATTGCTAGGGTTTATCTTATTATGTACAATTTTCGATGAGAATTATTAACATTTTCAAATATTTATACTTATTTACAATGTCGGCATTGGCGGTTCGTGACTTTTGAGTGAGCTAGAGTGCTAAGATTGAAAAATACGACGTTATTGATGTTGTTGAAGCTGAAAATGATTTTCATTTATTTTCAAAATTTTAATTTTTTGTATGGAGATTTAGATGGTAGGTGGGGAGGTGCTTTATAAAAAAAAAGTTTTAGTAATGTTATTATTAAGTTCTGCTATATTTTTTTTAGTTTGTTGTTATTGTGATTGCTGTGTCGGCCTTCGAAGTCATTATTAAAGTACGGTTGGGCCACATGGAGACGACTCATTTATATGAATTTACTTACCCCTACCCTATTTTAATTTTTGTACTGTATCATTAAAAATATTTTTGAAAAACATGGCACGATCAAGTGAATTAAATACTCAAGTCGGGTCATGTCAAGAGTCAGAATCTCAGAATAACAGAAAAATATGTAAAAGACGATATATGAATATGAACGAAGCAAAGTGTGTGTGCCGAGACAGATTTGTGTGGAACGGCGTGATGGTTAGTTAATTATTAATTTATATAAAAAATCCTTTCGGTACCGCGCGCACAATATTAGTATACGGTTAACACTTGTCACATGAGAACGGGTGGCATCTACGACTCGTTCTTTTGTTCAACAACTCTGCTGTGGAACGACGCCTCTATGTTTCCTCCCTCCTATAACATGGGTCTCTTCAAGACCCAGGTTCACTCCTTCCTATCCTCCAAAAGACCCTCCACACAGCATCCCCAAAGATGACATAGGACCCGAGGGATATAATTTCCTTCGGGGCCTCTTGTGTGGAGTAACTGTAAAAAAGGCAAATTTTAGCCACTGAAATGTGTTGAGATTAATATTAGGAAACACTTTAGGAATTTTTCAGGCAGATAGATATAGAAAATAGAAGTTGAAATGTAGATCTGCAGAATATATTCATGACGTCTTGGAAAATGGAAGAAGGACTCGTGGATCACGATCAAGTAAATCAAATACGTATGTATAATATATACATAACTCTTAAACGGATGAATAAATTTAATGTCACTTTAAACTTTTACAACGACCCTCCCGACAAAATACAAGTGTTTTTGGGTCACACAATGAAAAAGAGGTTCTACGGACCTGTAGATAAGGAATAAAATGCCTTTGATGCAAAATACATTCATCAATAAAAAAAATATGGAGACCGTATGACGAAGTAACTGTTTGCAGTGGAAAGATTTTATGAAATTCTTCACAAAAAATGGATAAAAAATTGAAATCCTATCTTTCAAAGTAAACCCCAAAAAACACGGATTTAATTGCTAGTCGTGTATTTATATTACATGCTTAGAAAGATTACATTTTTGATGATATGTTTCCTAAAATTTTATTAATGTTTCAAGACATGTAGCCGTTTCTACCTGCTGAACTAGCCACCGAGATTTACTCCTTCGACAGCCGGCGAACATCTAGTGACATCTACAGTTCCTATATGATAATAATAATTGGATGATTTGTATAGCGCCGTTTTTGTGAAAAATCACCTCAAGGGTGCTCTGTACAAACATTACTTCAAATTCTCTATCTAATTATATACAAACAGATACAGAAAAAATATACTTACCTGGCATTTTTAGGACTGGGAAATATTTATAAAATGACCTTAAAAAGCTTAAGAAGTTTTTAATAAGTTTTACTAAAAGATATTTATACATTATATAATTAACAACATTGTTTACATGGAAATAAGAGTAGGTATGTAAGTACTAAAACTGTTTTTTAATTTTTAATTTTATTTATATTATCCTTTTAGTTTCTTTTTAAAAAGTAAATACCTCCCTAATTGAGAAATTCTCCCGTTTTGAGAGGGAGTACTATTATGTTTTGTTATTCATTCAAATCATTTCAAGAATTTCGTACTGAGTAAGATTAAGAAAGGTACGCTTAGATGGTTTGGGCAAGTAGAGCGAATGAACGAAGAAAGGAGTGTAAGGGGAATATATGACGCAAATGTGAATGGAAGAAGAAGCCGGGGACGACCGAGGAATACATGGCACGATCAAGTTAATCGAATACTTGGGTCGGGCCATGTCAGAAGTCGGAATAACAGAGTGAATATAACAGAGTGAATATAACAGTGAGAATATAAGAGAATGTATGAGACGTTGTATGAAAGTAAATGAAGCAGGAAATATATGCCAATATCGAGTTGTTTGGCGGTCCGTCCTTTCTGCCTACCCCTGCGGGGAAACGGCGTGATGGTTAATTAGTTAGTTAATAAAGTTATCGCAGTCAAAATCACATGAAAGAAACGTGGATGGCATTGTTTTAGCCAATCACTAAACTTATATAATTAAATAAGTAAAATACAGTAAAAAAACGCTTATCTGTGGAATGTAATGCGATAGTATTGATTATTCTCTTTACCACTTTTTATTTTATTCCTTAAAATCTTCGAATGATCGCTTGCTACCGGTCAATACACGTATTTGAAATGCGTGAACCCGCCTGGTGTCAAATTTAGGTTATCACGTGGTTGACTCCAGCAGTCAAAATGGTAGGCAAATTTGGGTAATATGCCATGTCTATTCATTCGAACGTTAGTTCGCGCAGGATATTTAAATTCTGTTTTTTTTTTATTCTGCTTATGCGCGGGGCCCGCAGAAACGCGGGGACCGTAGTATTTCCTACTTGTGCTGTATAGTTAATGCGGCACTGGTCATTATACAAAAGCACAAGTCACTCAGCCTAAGTGGCCAAAGAAAATACATGATTTTGGCAGAAAATCGAGAAAATTCAACTCGGATTCAAATTAATCACGGTTTGTCTTTGGATTTTGGCAAAGGTTTCTGTCTCTGGACGTTCCAATAATATAAAGCTATCATAGAATATATATATTTTTATCACATAATATAATAATAATAATAATATTTTGGGAGTTCTAAGAATTAAAATCTATTTTGAAGGGAGTGTGAATGGACTCCACTGTTAAACTCATAGATACTGTACATAATATACAGAGTTACATTAATAGTTTCCATTCATGAAAATATAATATGCAATCTGAAAGTATGTTGCCTGTTTTATGCTGATGATGCGGTGCTGATTGCTAACAGTATGGAAGATCTACAGTCCCCCGTATCTAGGAGGAACGAAGTATGTATGAAGAATGAGATAATGATGAATGCAAATAAGTCTAAACTCATGGTGTTTGAAAGAGAGAGTACGAAAACAGTGTGCAATATTGTTGTTTGCAAAGCTTCGAGCAGGTTGATGAGTTTGTGTATTTGGGAAGTATTGAGAGATGGAAAGACTGATAGGGATATTGCGAGAAGGGTGAATGCGGGAAACTCCGTTAACGGAGGACTGAACGCGGTTTTCGCTAATAAAAAGTTGTCCAAAGAAGCGTAGCTAGAGTCCACAGTGGAGTGCTGATACCAACCCTGATGTATGCCAGTGAGGCATGGAAATGGCAGATGAAGGATGAAAGTAAATTGAAAACTTTAGAAATGAGATCTCTGAGGCGAGTTTGTGGTAAAACCATAAATGATCGTGTGAAAAATATTGAGATTCGTAAATAATGCAAGTCTGATATAAGCGTAATGAGTAAGATTAAGAAAAGGACGCTTAGATGGTTTGGGCATGTAGAGCGAATGAACGAAGAAAGGAGTGAAAGGAGAATATATGACGCAAATGTGAATGGAAGAAGTAGCCGGGGACGTCCGAGGAAGACATGGCGCGATCAAGTGAATCAAATACTTGAATTTGACCAAGACAGAAATCGGAATAATAGAAGAGAATGTATGAGACGATGTATGAATGTGGATGAAGCAAGAAGTGTATGCCGAGATCGAGTTGTTTGGCGGTTCGTCCTATCTGCCTACCCCTGCGGGGAAACGGCGTGATGGTTAGTTAGTTAGTTAATTATACATTTTATTGATTATTTGTATTTTCGTTGATTTTGAGAATACTGTATTGTTTATATTTTCTATTACTTTACATTCCTGTGTGTTGTTAGCTTTGCATTTATTTCAAGCGAAAATTTTAAATGTTTATGCATATTTTTCAAAAAAAAAAGTGATTTAAAAACGATGTATTTATACGTAGAAGCCCTCTGGGCTTTTGACTTAAATAAATAAACAAATAAAACTGACTGCTATGTAATTCAACTTTATTTAAATATCTACAATTTTTTGAAATCACGCAACTTTTGTTTGGTCGGTATTTTTGAATTATGATCTTGTAAACATCATGGATCACTTTTAGATAATATATACTACATTTTAACGAAATGCAACACAACATACAACACATGCATACCCACATCACATAAGATGCGACATAAATATTCATGTTCGCTTTGTAATGTCTATTGAATCAAAACAGAAGAATGTCCCCCAACACCTGATCAAACAGCAAGGCCTGTGAGGAATACGCAATCACCTGACTTCCTCTCTTTCTATCATGCACCCTGAACTACCGAAACCCCATTCCTCCCACCTCCCCTCTCACTCCGCCATTCCTATGGAGGAATGCTACCTGACTCATTCGACTATCCGGTCAGATATTTATGACCCTCGTATAAACAACAATAACCCCTTCAACGGCAACGAAGCCAAAACTTGTGATTACATCGATAGAAGTGCGACCTTATACGTAACTAACTAATTAACCATCATAACGCCAAACAACTCTATCTTGGAATTCACTTCTTGTTTCATTCACATTCATACATTCTCTTCTGTTATTCAGAATTCTGATATGGCCCGACTCGATCGTGTCATGTCTTCCTCGGGCATCTCCGGTTTCTTCTATCATTCGCGTCATATATTCTCCTTGTACTCCTTTCTTCGTTCGTTCGCTCTACATGCCCAAACCATCTAAACGTCCCTTTCTCTAATTAATAACTAACTAACTAACCATCACGCCGTTTCCCCGCAGGGGTAGGCAGAGAGGACGGACCGCCAAACAACTCGATTTTGGCATACACTTCTTGCTTCATTCACATTCATACATCGTCTCATATATTCTCTTCTATTATTCCGACTTCTGACATTGCCCGACTCAAGTATTTGATTCACTTGAACGTGCCATGTCTTCCTCGGACGTCCCCGGCTTCTTCTTCCATTCACATTCGCGTCATACATTCTTCTTACACTCCTTTCTTCGTTCATTCGCTGCACATGCCCAAACCATCTAAGCGTCCCTTTATTAATCTTGCTCACTACGCTTACATCAGCCTTGCATTCTTTACGAATCTCAACATTTTTCACTCGATCATACATGGTTTTACCACAAATTCGTCTCAGAGATCTCATTTCTACAGCATTCAGTCTACTTTCATCCTTCCTCTGCCAGTTCCATGCCTCACTGCCATACATCAGTGTTACAAACTCATCGACCAGCTCAAAGTATTCGTCATTCACAACTATATTGCACACTGTTTTCGCACTCTCTCTTTCAAACACCATGACTTTAGACTTACTTACATTCATCATTAGCTCGTTCTTCATGCATACTTCATTCATCCTAGATACAAGGGACTGTAAATCTTCCATACTGTTAGCAATCGGCAATCCCTTTCTCAATGTTACTAATTACGGTTACATCAGCCTTGCATTCTTTGAGACTCAACATTTTCACACGATCAAACATAGTTTTACCACAGATTCGTCTCAAAGATCTAATTTCTGCAGCATACTTTACCCTTCCTTTATAAGTTGTCAGCCATCAGAGTTGGTATCAGCACTCAATTATCGACTGCTAGCTTCGCTTCTTATTCTTCAGTCATATTCACATACATGACTGTTATAAATTAACATTGACTTGACTTGTCACTGCTACTTCCTTGTGGTTATTTTGTGTTTATGCATTTTGTCTTTGCTAAATTCATATACCATCCCATAGGTACTTATGGTTTAAATTATTATTCTATTTATTTATTTACTCATGCTGTAAATTAATATTAGTACATTCATAAATTAACGAATAACCCGAGAGCCATGGATTAAATTAGAATATTGACGTACCATTTCCTAAATACCCTTACGAATCTATAAAATAGCATAAAACCATAGATAAATTACTATGGGGTGGTTTTATAACCATCCGTTCGTATCGCTTGTTACCATTTTTAACTAATATTTGGTCTACCGTCCGATTTCGTTTTATAAACGTTCGTTAGATTACCGGTCGTTTGACAGCTGTCAGTTGTTGCCCGAAGATCGCTTATTTGAAACCGTGCACTGTTTTAATTAAAAAGATAATATGTAATATGCATTATATGAAATAGTTTCCTTATAGAGCAGTGAAAGTAATGACATACGAATGGCAATTATTCAAGATCTAAAAACGGACGGATAACGGTCCGTTAACGAAACGGTTCGTTAAGTAACAGTAATTTGTTAGTTTATAAAACTGGCCCTTAAACTATTTATCACAATAATAATAATACTCGGATGGCTTCTATAGGGCCGTTTTTGTGAAAAATCATCTCAAGGGCGCTGTACAAATACTACCCGCTAGGGTTTATATTATGTACATATACATAAAACATACACCTGTTAGGGCACTCCAGATTAAAACGTTAAATTACAATGTTTTGGGCTGAGATGTGACTTTGCATGCTCATAACAAATTGCAGTTACTGTTTAAATTCTATTGTCATAATAATAATAATAACAAAGCATTTACATAGCGCAGTTTTGTGTTGTTTCACTTCAAGTGCGCTTAATATTATAGTGACATGATATTATATTTATTAGAAGGTTATTGGCAAAAGAAGAAGGTATTTATTTGAAACATGATTTTATTTGAGATTTTTGATAATTATTATTTACATTTACAAATATTTATAATTCTTCGTTTATTAGGTAACTGAACCATTCATGGATATGATTGTCCGAAGAGATGAGTTTTGAGTTTTGATCTGAATTCTGTCAAGTCTTTAATCAATCATAGATCGCATTGCAGTTTATTCCAGGCTTTAGGGCCTAACACGCTGAAAGCTCGCTCACCAAACTTAATATCTGGTGTGCGCTTTAGTTCCTTCAGCCTCCCGATGGCCGATGCCGTCGCTGATCTAAGAGTTGACTGGCGTGAATTGGAATTTTCTGGGATGCTGAGTTCCCATAGGTAAGCCGTGTTAATCTGGAGTGACCTGCTGGAGTGAGGTAATAATGTTTCTGTATCTGTTTATACATAGTAAGATAAACCCCAGCAAGTAATATTTTTCACAAAATCATCCAATTATTATTATTATAAATTTGACTTAATAATGAGATTACGCTTTAGTTTATTTCTAGAAGGGCATCTATTTTCAGAATTAAAAAAAAAACATGTATGAATATTTGGCAGTGGATTTAGTGCGTTAAAACAAAGCTATTGAAATATGTTATTCACATATATAAGTAACAAGTCGTGTCAAAAAACTCCACGCTGAATGTCAAGGGAAATAGCGATTTGTAGTCTGCACAAGGTTCTGGTACAATAAACATATTTAGCATTGATTCATTAATTTAACCTAAGCGGGATTTCATTCATCAATAAATTATCATTCATGCAGCGCTATTTTTTAGGAAAAATCACGACAACTGTGTCTGTTAATTAATTAACAATAAGCAATGACATACAAACAATAAACACGTTATAGAACTCAAAAAGTGGCAAGCAAAAGATACGGTAAATGCCGTATTTTGGTTTTGTATTAAACTCTTACGCGTCGCGTGAAGTCGTCTGCTATCTCAAGTAAAATTACACAAATGATTGCCAAAAAGAAACAAGGTAAACACCAGTAGCATTTTATTCGTAAATGCTCGCAAATTACTTAATATAATATATAATACAAGAATTGTAATCTGGAAACAATCAATGACATTTCGCGCACTTGACAAACACACAATGAAACAATGGAAATACATATTATATTCCATTGTTTCCTGAAAAATTTTAACGTCATTAAAGAAAGTGAGATAGCAAACGTAGCAACACATAAGGATCTACTGCTAGAATGTTGTCTTAGGTCCTATCGTAGTGTAAGCGAGTAGGCGTAGTGTCATCTCATTCACAACAGTGGTATTCGAATTTTTAATATAATTTGGAATGGCATTAAATAATTTTATCGCAGGGAATTTATAGTTTTTCATTGGTCTTATACTTCATAATTCACCTCATTGCCGTGTCCTCTATCACCACGGCCTGTGAGAGGGTTAACAGAGGCGTCATATCAGAATACACAACGAACTGGTGGTAACATTCGCCATTGTTTCAGAACATCTGATCAAACACCAATAAGGAATATTACGTTATGTGGCGCTTTCTGGGAACTAAACCCATACAACAAGTGTTCACTGTGTTATGTTTATTAATGTTTTGGTAATGCAGTAGAATCTCGATTGACATGTTCAATTTAATGCATAAAACTGATCTTAGGGAGTGGTTATTGACTCGTGTGCTGCAGGGTTGGACGACTTGTTTAGTTTTACTTTTTATAACTCCTGTCGGTCACTTTATTTCCCTCTAGTTCATCATACCTAAAACTGTGGTGTTTGCCTCCAAATAATCCAGCAGCCTAAGTTTAGGCCTCCCTAGACCCTTTCGTTTTCAACTAATGTTCCGGCATTTCGAGAGTCTACTGTCCATGCTCTTAGCTATCGTCTCTATCAAAACATAAATAGAATGCTGAAAGAAACATAAATTTCATTGTATTTTCCTTTATTTTATTTACAGAAATGTTACGTGTCGTTTCCTATCAAACATGGACGATATATTTGACAAACAACATGTATTGTTATAAAACACTTCGAATGTTATAGGGATTACGTGAAGGAGGTATTATTCTGTAAAATTATGAAGATTTTATAAATTTAGGGTAAAAAAAATGACACGTTACGTTAATGAACGATGTCCTGGCACTAGCTTCTAAGTTCTTCCAATATTGCCACGATTTTATTGATCCCTAAAATGTTAACTAAATCATTGGAAAGACCTGTAAAACATATTTCATATTCAATATTGCAAAATGACTTACAACTATGGCTTAAAACTGGAGTCTGACTAATAAACATATTTATAATATTATAAATATTTGTTATGATTATTGCTGGTGCTGTCAGTGTAGAAGCATACAAAAGTACAAGTGTAATAATTGTTGACAAGTAGGGTGGTGACATGTCGTGTATCGCCCTAAAGCATAATTTGAACTGGATCTTCTCAGGAAACTTGAGCCAATGAAGGTTCCGCAGATGTTGAGATATGTAATTATAAATTTTAGTACCTCACAGAACAGAGAATTTTAATTATTTTTGAATTATTCGGTTTACCGGTAATAAATCATTTTAAACACCGTCCAAATAACTGGATGGGAGCAAATAGAATCATATAAGTAAGTCGTCACAATGTGGATTAATAACAATACGAAAAGTCACAGTAATAAAAACTTAAATTCTAAACAACAACAAAATTTAGTTCTAAGAATTAAACACAAAAACAATTAATATATAATTTTAATGTTAGTGTCATTTAAAAAATATATATATTGTTATTTTTATTGTCAATGAAGCGAAATATTTTTGTGTTCAATGGTATGAAAGTAAAAAATATTCTGTTTGTCGAATTTGAATTCTGAGATCCAATCTATCTTTATAATGTGTCTTTGTCCAGTGGGACTTCGATACGCGTGTGTGGAATGAACAATCCTCTCATGGCGGCGGAATACTTAATTGTGATCGCCGTGAGAAAATATTGTAATCAATCTGCCACTACGAAGAAAGTGGTTGGATCTACCAGAACAGATAACAGGGAAGCTATTATTTCCTAGTTAACGCAGGTGATAATATATTTAAATACGCTTATATTATGAGAATTTGCATTTTTACAGATTTTTTATTATTTCAAGGCTAATCCTAATAAAGTCATAGAGGAAAATAGTTCCTATTCCGTTTCGGGGGTTATTTATCTAGTTATATATACGGAACAACATGTGGCATTAACATAAAGGTACATAAAGAACAGTGTAAATGCAACAATAACAAAGAAACAAAAAATACAAGTCCAACTTATGTAAAATAAACGATTAAAAGGTATGAAAATGAATACAGTACCTTTAAAAATTCTTAAATTATAAAAAAAGTATAAAGTGTAAATAGGATAAAGTATAAAAACGTATAAAGCATAAAAAGTATACAGTATAAAAAATATAAAGTATGACAACTTGTAAAAAATATAATGTATAAGAATTCTTAAAAATATAAAGCATAAAAAGTTAAATATGAAGTATAACAACTTGTAGAAATATAAAGTATAAAAACTTTTTGAAATATAATGCATTAAAACATTTAAAAATATTAAGTATAAAAACATGTAAAAATATAAAGCATAAAAAGTTAAAATATGAAGTATAACAACTTGTAGAAATATAAAGTATAAAAACTTTTTGAAATATAATGCATAAAAACATCTAAAAATATAAAGTATAAAAACAAGTAAAAATATAAAGCATAAAAAGTTAAAATATGAAATATAACAACTTGTAGAAATATAAAGTATAAAAACTTTTTGAAATATAATGCATAAAAACATGTAAAAATATAAAGTAATGTAACTTATAAAAATATAAAGTATAAAAGCTCTTAAAAAATATAAAATGTAATAAAAATAAATAAAAATTAATTTCAATAAAAAACATCTTACGCTTTAAAGGTCATTTTATAAATATTCTCTAGTCCTAAAAATTATAAATATTTCAAGTAAATTCTAACTCTTCTTGTGCCACAAATCTTCTAATAAATGTAACATCAATAGAAAAAAAGGATAAAATAACAAATGTAAAAATCATATCATCTCTAAACTTAAATTTTCTCAATTTGTTAAGTATGTTTTTCTATACCTGTTTGTACATAATTTGATAACGAATGGGAAGTAATATTTGTACCACGCCCTTGAGGTGATTTTTCACAAAAACGGCGCTATGCAAATCATCCAATTATTTCTATTATTATTATTATAACTATTGTTGAATAAATGACCTGCCTCTGTTTCGAACCGATTAATTTGTTATTATAATTAGATAATTATTTTATTCTAACTTACTGGCTACGAAGGTATTGTTAAAAATTATTTTGTGAATTTAATGTTGATCATTAAATTTATCATTGAAAACTAACTTCTTTTGCTTCTGGATATTTGTTCTTTTTGCGTGCGATTGTTTTATCAATTTTTTAAAAATTATTTTCCTTTCTTTGTTAATTTTTTTATTTGAATTTATATTAACATTTCTGCATTACTAAATAACATGTGCGTACTGTACTGATAAAAAAATTGTAAATGCGTAAAGCTCAATTTGGGCGTAAATAGATAAATAAATAATTACGAGCTTCGGGGTTGATTCCCCGAAAGCACGATCTCATTCTGGACTATCTGCGCATTCACAACGTACTCTGAGGAATTTGGAAGCCTAGACCTTGAACTTGCGAGCATTTGGCAAAACGTCAACAACAAGCTGTTTACAATCGAGGCGGGATTTTATCGCCGTCATTTGGTCATTCGATGTCGTTGTCGTAGGCATAGCAAATAGTAACATGTTGTTATTGTGTATATTTTTAAAAGAACGGACGTTCCCAGAAGATTGCTTGGCAGGAATATACTGCATTTATATTTTGATCGAAGTGTTTGGAATCTTTTGGATCACCGTATCCGTTGGAGAGGACGTTGTGGAAGAGATGAGAGAATGTATTTTGTAAAAAAAAGAGAAATTAAATATTTTACATTTTCGTCATCTACATCGCGATCAATGTTGAATAATTTTTTCGAAGCTATTGCGGATTTATAAATAATGAATATATTTAGGTATTAGGTATGTTCGTTTAAATACTCGTATAGTATGAATGCTGCATAAAGCTACTCGGAAGGAGGTCTACATGTGTAACTGTAAAAAATAAAACAGATTAATTTAGAAAACCATCAATACTACAAGAATTGGTGCCATCAACATTAGACTGCATATGTAGTTTTTTCTTTCATTTACAGAGCTAAATCTTAAAAATGAACTTCTAATTTTTAAGATGATCAAATAAAAAAAATATGGGGTCGGGACTTTTCTGTTGCCAAACAACAACAAAGTGCTTGTTTTTTACGATTACATCATGTAAGCACATCTGGACACTGACGAAAATGACATAATATTAAAAATGGACAATGATTTCTATAAAATAATTGAATGAAGGTACAATTCTCTGCGGTGATCAGACTGGTAATGGTTTTATTTGTCGGACGCCGCTGTTAAATTGCAGTCGGTGAAACAATGTCGATTTGGAAGGCGTTTCGCGTCCGCTGCTCGCTCCGCGCTCAGGGCTGGACATTCCCGCACCAGCGATCGCCAGGAGACAACAATAAAGTCGGTTACTTTTACTATTCATTGAAAAAGTCTTCCTCAACCCGTAGTCAGAGGCGTGCCGTTCATATTATCATATAATCACTGCCTACCCTAACTTAGTCGCAAAAAATACAAATAATTTTAGAACGTATAAAACTATTGCATAGAAACCAATCTTCTCTGACAAAAATAAACGTGAAGTACTCACCACCATGACGTATCAAAGGCAGGAACTAATTCTGCAAAATAACGTGCACGTCATAATCAAATATTAAATCTATTCTACACATTTAAACGTACATGTATGGGCAATGTGCGTCTAATGACGTCGTTTGTGTTAGTATTTAAAAAGCAGTGCTTTTTGGCAATGCCAACAAATGCAGCAATCAGTACTCAGTGAACTTCCGATAAAACAAGATATTTCTAATAATTTTCTCCCGAATCCTCGACAGAATTTGAAACATAGAATCAATTGTCATTTTTACAAACAATAAAAAATTGGTTCTGTGGTTTGAGGATCTTTTCAAGGCGTAGGTTGTGCGGTGAAGGGAGAGGAGGGTCGACGCAGCCCGCGCGTGCGCAGAATGTCCAAGTGGCCGCAGGCGAGAGGGACGCTCCCGGAATTTCAACAATACCCGAATCTAGACTCGGTTGACCATTACCGCTTCAACCATCCACTTGCAAGAGGCCTAAATGATTAACTTAACGTTGGCCGTTGCGCCGTTTCGCCGCAGTGGTAGGCAGAGAGGACGGACCACCAAACAACTCGATCTTGGCATACACTTCTTGCTTCATTCACATTCATACAACGCCTCATACATTCTCTTCTGTTATTATAAGATATACGAGTATATAAGATACAGAAAAACATACTTACCTGCAGTTAGTTGGCAGTTGGCAGCTGGCAGCTGGCAGCTGGCAGCTGGCAGGTCGCTTCAGATGAACACAGTTTTATTAGAAAATTTAAGTATAGATATGATATGATTTTCACAGTTGCTATTTTATTTTCCTTTTATTTATTTTACATTGACATTTACATTGGGAACATTCGTATTTACAAAACATAGCAATTTATCATCAATTGAGGAACACGTAAGTTGAAGTTGCATTATGTTTCTGTTGCCTGGTCGATATTAATTCCTAACTAGATATATTGCCCGTTCTAAGGAATTAAATATGTTTTGCGTATCAAAATATCAAGTTGCAATGTGTTTTATTTTTTTAATTTATTTTGAAGCTCTTTTCGGTGGATTATTATTATTTTTAAGTAAAAAAAATTCACGCATCGGTGCCCAAATGCGTCCACAGCCCGCAACACTGTAAATAACTAAATGTGCGAGAAATGAAAATATCTATTAAAAACTTCTTAAGCTCTTATAAATATTCTCCAATGCTGAACATTATAAACATTTCAAGTAAATACCAACTCTTCTTGTGTCACCAATCTTCTAATAAATATAATATCAATAACAAATAATATTTAAACAGCAACTGCAACTACTTTATGTACGTAGAAATACAATTTCAGGCCATTTTTTTCTTTTGATCCTCCATAGCTTATTTAGTTGCGGTTCTCTCTCCTTGTTATTTCATTCCCTTAGTATTCAGTGAAAAAGCATGTATGTAAAGTCATATAATATTCTCTTGCTCTGTTGTTATTTGTACCTACAGTATATTTGATTATTTACACCATTAGTTTCTAAATCGTTATTTTATAATACCTAAAATGTTCATCTAAGTGATTCTGCTACTCGTGAATATTTTAAATTGTGGTTTTAATTCTCATGCATGTATATGTTCTTTTCAAATTATATTAGATTAGGTTATTTCGTGTAGATTTTCATGCTCTTTTGATACTTGTACTTAGCATTTTATTATTTATACCCCTAGTTTATTCTAAATTGTGCATGTGAGTGAGTCTGCTGCTCTAGAGTATTTTATGTCATGTATTTATAGGCATGGCTGAATATCCAATGACAGCCCTGGTAAACTTTATCAAAGGGACTGGGTTCCTTTCAAAGGAATAAGGTAAAACGGGAGATAGCACAATGAGTGAGTGCTCACGGGAGCTATGCAAACTGTTTCCGAATAAATAAATAAAATAATGCCACTGAGAGCTCTGTTTTAACTGCTGTTTCTGTAGCATTACTTGTCGTTTATTAATGAGAATGGCGGAGAGGTTACAGCAAATATATATATATATATATATAGTACCAGTATAATAACAGATATACTATATATAGATATACATACTAGATATACAGATGTTAGTACATCTGTTATTTAACAATTATTTAGGTAAGATTAGTTAGTGTAAAGTGCACTTGAGGTGAACCTTCACAAAACTGCGCTATAGAAATTAACTCTTATTGTTAACTAACTAACTAACCATCACGCCGTTTCCCCGCAGGGGTAGGCAGAGAGGACGGACCGCCAAACAACTCGATCTTGGCATACGCTTCTTGCTTCATTCACATTCATACAACGCCTCATACATTCTCTTCTGTTATTCCGACTTCTGACATGCCCGACTCAAGTATTTGATTCACTTGATCGTGCCACGTCTTCCTCGGATGTCCCCGGCTTCTTCTTCCATTCGCATTCGCGTCATATATTCTCCTTACACTCCTTTCTTCATTCATTCGCTCTACATGCCCAAACCATCTAAGCGTCCCTTTCTTAATCTTGCTCACTACGCTTACATCAGCCTTGCATTCTTTACGAATCTCAACATTTTCACTCGATCATACATGGTTTTACCACACATTCGTCTCAGAGATCTCATTTCTACAGCATTCAGTCTACTTTCATCCTTCCTCTGTCAGTTCCATGCCTCACTGCCATACATCAAGGTTGGTATCAGCACTCCATTGTGGACTGCTAGCTTCGCTTCCTTGGACAACTTTTTGTTTGCGCCAACCGCGTTCAGTCCTCCGTTAATGGAGTTTCCTGCATTCACCCTTCTTTCAATATCCCTATCAGTCTTTCCATCTCTCGTAAATATACTTCCCAAATACACAAACTCATCAACCTGCTCCAAGTATTCATCATTCACAACTATATTGCATAATGTTTTCGTACTCTCTCTTTCAAACACCATGACTTTGGACTTATTTACATTCACCATTAGCTCATTCATCATACATACTTCGTTCATCCTAGATACGAGGGACTGTAGATCTTCCATACTCTTAGCAATCAGCACCGCATCATCAACATACAACAGACAACATACTTGCAGACTACTCATTTTCGCGCCCAGGCCCACCTCTTTCAATTCTTGCATACAATTATCCATGTATAGATTGAATAACCACGGTGACATTACGCAGCCTTGCTTAACACCTTTGTGATGTCAAACCACCCCGTAAAATCACCGTTTGCCCTAACACATGCAACGCTTCCCTCGTACAGCGATGCTATTGCCTGTATAAGATTTGTATTCACACCATACATAGACAACACCTTCCATAACTTTTTTCTGTCAACTCTGTCGTATGCTTTTTGTAGATCTACAAAAGCACAGAAAAGTTTCTGTTTTTTTACCAGAAACTTCTCTGTGAGCATACGCAACGAGAAAATCTGATCCATGCACCCCCTTCCACTCATAAATGCGCCTTGCACATCCCATATTTTATCCTTTGTTTTCATTTGTACCCTTTCAATCAATATCCTACCATACAGCTTACCAACTGAACTTAGCAGGCTAATAGCCCTGTGATATCCACGATACTCTTATTGTTTATTATTATGATCATGCAATGTGCAATGTTTTCTAATATTCTGTCTTATGCGTGCAAAATCATATCTTCTCAAGCTAAAACTTTATAATACAACGTGTTAATCTGGAGTGACCTGCCAGGTAAGGGTGCAGGTAACTATGTTTCTGTATCTGTTTGCATATTATAAGATAAACCCTAGCAAGTAATATTTTAACCGTCCTTGAGGTGATTTTTCACATCATAAATATAAAATTCGACTTAATGGCTTCCAGCAACCAATTCATCTCTCTGCCGAATATATTCTATGTTCTGGGTTCTGGGTAGGATTTTGACAAACTCTCGTAATGAAAAATAAATGGATGCACGATACTAAGTATGAAGGCAGGCATTTACCATTTAGTCACTCACACAACGAGACGGGAAACATATGGTAATGCGCACGGTAGAAAACGAAGCTTCTCAAACAGTGATGTCTGAAGCTTTAACCAATATTATTCAAATGCCACAGTAATTAAAAAATGCTGTGTCGCCCACTTGCATATAATATCCCTTGTCTAAAATTCTTTAACTTGTAAATAATACCGAATTCTTAAAATTCCATAACTTTGTGACGCCTGGACTCGCCAGAGCTCATTAACTTTATAAATATTCACATACCGTCAAGACCAACCCGACAAACCATTTGCATTTGAATGCTCGCAGTACTAATCTTAGGATAAATTCTTAAATTCCTCGTATTTGTGCGCAATATAACGCACAGTTTCACAATATCGACATTCTTCACAAAACCCGTACGACCACTAATTGATGCACGAGTATAAAGTGTATCGAGAGCATCTCTTGTCCCGATCCTGTCTTCCTCTTCCTCTTCCCCATTCCTTCTTTTGTTTTTTTTCTTTATCTTGTTAGCTTCATAAAAAAAATATCTGTATTTAACCACTGTTAGCACAAGAAACTTTGTTGGCTTACGTTTTGTTAAACTTCCTTTGTATATTAGTATATTTGTATTAAAGGCTGTTTGTTTCTTACAAATAAATAAATAAATTTCACCTGATAAAATGTGTATAGGCACCATAAAAAATCACTTTTTATCTATAACATTTCGCACAGTAGTAATAAACGTATTGATATTTATATGTTTAACTAGATGAAGTATCCGGCTTTCCCCGGGACTACGAATGGTTGTGTTACCTCTACCCCTACCCCTACCCAAAAAAATCATCAAAAAGTCGCAAAATTCTGCTTTAAGGGGTGGAAAAGGGAGATGTGGGTAGTTTTTCAAAAACTCATGTAAACAGTGCCCTTCCACTTGTTTCGAAGGTCAGGTGTGCAAAATTTCATCAAGCTCGAAATAAAAAAGGAGATTTGTTTACAAAACAAACACGGCCTCCATGGTCGAGGGGTAAGGCTCTCGACTACGAATCCGAAGGTCGCGGGTCAAATCCCGGCGTGCGCAAGTAAATTTAATTATTTTTTTTTTTTTTTATTTATCCATCCAAAGAACATAAATACATGCATGGTAAAATAAAGAAAAGAGTAAAATATGTAGTCCTGCAAAGCGGTCACATGACAGCTTGACTGCAGGTTCTATAAAAATTAATTAGTCCTAATAGTAATAGTAATACATACAAACATTTCTGGATTTCTTTTTTCTTTTTGGTTTATAAGTATATATTCCGCAATTAATTTATTTAAAAATAATATGTAGTATATTTGCGCACGTTCCAGAGTGGAAGATACTCTCAGTATCCCCTGGTGAAAGACCACCATTCAGAATTGGAACGTTGCTTCATATGGCTTTTAGCCGTGTTGGGTGACCAGATCTGAAAAGCCAGATATTTTCCCCACCTTCCTCTTCCCCTTCTCCTTCCCCTCCCCAGTACCTTCAGCCTCACAACATTCCCCAATTGGGGATGCCATATTCTCACTGGCTCCAGACGGTTGGGAGCAGTTGGGACTCATGTGCAGTATTCATATAAAAATAAATAAAAACACCGCCGGGGACAATATTGTTTATATAATAGATAGACGACAGATAGTGGCAGTGAACTATGCTGGTGATAAAATGGGTATCACGTGACCTGTGCCTCCAGCCATCGAAGTCGTACTTAAGGCAAGTCTTTTAATTCTGACGTCAGTGGCCAGGACAGAGTTTTGTGGTATTTCATCTTCTCTGTTCGTTAGTTAGTTAGTTAAGCAAACAATGATACGGCATTATTCCTCTAAATTGTTGTACGAGACGTGTAGGCCTGCAGAAGGGAGTGTAAATATTTAGGCATCAGCACACAGGGACGCATCACTATTGTGATTCGCTAGTCCTCCTGAGAAAGGTGTTTGGTAGTTTCCAAATGGGGATGTCGTCGCCCGGAGCGTACTTGATTTGTAGCACCAGCCAATAAGCTTGTGGGTAGGCTGGGTGGCTGTCGGGCTCCGGTTGCGGCATATCAGGGGACAGCATTAGGGTCGGACCGGTTGCCACAAGCTCATGGGTAGGCTGGGTGGCTGTCGGGCTCAGGTTGCGGCATATCCTGGGACGGCTTTCAGGTCGGACCGGTCGCTGCAATCTCGTGGGTAGGTTGGGTGGCTGCGGGCTCAGGTTGTGGCATATCCGGGGACGGCATTAGGGTCGGACCCGTTGCCGCAAGCTCGTGGGTAGGCTGGGTGGAGCGAAGATCTCTCACTTGGTGAGGAGAGCAGGTCCGGGTAGATTGAAGATAAATGATGGTGGCCGATTATCACGGCGGATCAGCGTTACAGTGGAGATGTTACTTGGTCGGAGTCGTGAGCGGGAATCAAGAGAACGTACCGCGTGTATTAGTTTTTATAGGCCGTATGTTGGGTATACGGAGGTATTTTCGCAGGATTTTACATGCACTTGTTGTTGACGATTTGTTTGTTTCAGAGGTCGTTCAACTGACGTGTGTTGTTTTGATGAAGCTTAGCAGGTATGAATACAAGTTTTGACTTGCTCGTATTTTGTTATGACAATCTTGTTTGCCAACTCGGATCTGCCTCTATATAACACGTTTGATACACGCAGGATTCAACTCGCCGTATTATTGTTTTGTTTACGTTTTTGAACAGCTTGAGTTTATTTATCATATACACGTTTGATATAATTATATTATTTCACCTGTTGATGATGATGTAACTATTGTATTCAGTTATCGTACGACTGCGATGGCCACTATAAGAATCATCAGATTACTAGTTTATAATGTTAAATCATCAGTGACACGAAAAACAAACAACCGTTTTGGCAACAATTAAGTCATTGAATTATAGAAGACCCACTTGAAATCTGCAAAATTCTGGATGCTAGAAATATTTGGGGTTAAAACGTTAGTTTTATAGTGGTGAATCATTATTAATATAAATAGAGAAATCATTGTTTTAAATTCAGACACAGACGGAAACGCTAAATAAATAAAAAAAATCATGGTGAAGGTACCGCCCTATCTTTACAATTCATCATAGAACAAAGAACATAAAAATGCGATGTGTCTGTCCATTAGGGCCTTAAATTTCTAATACAAAAAAAATAGTTTTTGATAGAAAGCAGTCACTTTGTGGTTTGACATATTAATGAAATAACACAATTACCTTGTTTATAACCACGAAATTTATTTATTTTTTATTAAAACCGACCGGTTTCGCTAAACACAAGCATCATTACGGTACAAAATTAAACTAATCAAAGAAATACATGCTGTATGCTTATATATATGCAAATAGAATAAGACAAAACATAACATAGAACAAAGAGACGATGAGATAGCGTGAAATAGAAATCTAACATAATAAAAGAGAGAAAGATACAGATATGCACATAATGGATTACTAAGGAACAAGTGATTAAGGGAGAATGGGAAAATTTATGAGTTTATGGGAAATATACCTAATATTGGGCTATTGGACAGATTAAATTGATTATTAAAAAATTGCTTTTGGTTTTAACTGCTTTCTTCATTTCGAGTGATTATAAATTATTTAATCTGTTGCCATGGGCATTGTATGCAGAATAATAGCACCGGTGCTTTGATTGAAGGTATGATCTTTATCAATACGTTGTTTGGTTAATTCCGAAAACTATCTCATCATCATTTCATTTCGACCAAATGGAATGGCTATATACAAAGCAGGTAGTGTAAGAGAGATAGAGCACTGTATTTGCTGTATTTTAATTGGTTCTCTTGGCTCTAGAACCAAAATGTAATAAGTCAAAGGCACATCAGCTTCCATCTAAATTTAGGTGGAAGGCACTTCTAATGTGTATTCTTTTATCTATGCAATTCATAATAAATATTAGGTTATTCTGCACCTTTTTGCTTTGCAATTTCGCCGCTCGATAGTCAATAATTAGAACAGAAAAAAAGTTTCCAAATAATCCTATTTTTTCAAATGCTAATGCTAACATGTCGGAATTCTATAGTAATGATTAAATAAGGGACACCTTTTAACTTTATTACACCTTTATTTTTGACCGTGACCAGTTTCAGTCAATGACGGCTATCTTTAGACTGGTACAATTATTTTTATTTTTATTTTGATATGGTTGGTATACAGAGTTCCTAAAGTAAAAGTTTTCTGACTCTAGCATAATTAAAAATGAATATCTAATGATTCTGATGAACAGTGGATGACTTGAAACTTAATAACTATACTGCAACTTTAGGGGCAGGATTTCATTCTTTACGGAGGAATTATTTTGGTTTTTTGTATTTAAATATTTCGTTATCGCTCTATTTAGCAAGTGTATTTAGTGTTTATTTATGGGTTTTCATGACTAGCTAGACCGGCATAAAACTTTTCAGAATATGTTACTATAAGATCCTTTATCAGAGGAATGATTGTATCATTGTGTAGAGTGTTCACCCTGATCCACTTAGGTGCATTCAGTGCTAATCAAATGGCTTTGTTTTGCATGGTTTGTAGTTTGTTAATGTGTTTGTGAGCTGCGCATCCCCAAATGGGAGCAGCGTAAGTAAATCCCGTCCTTATGGTCGTCTTGTAAAGGAGTAATTTATTATCTGCTGATAATCGACTATTTCTACCTAGCATGGGGTAGAGAGCGACTGTTGCCCTATTAGCTGATTTTATTTTTTCGTTTATATGTTTTTCCCACGTTAATTTAGGATCTAGTATTAATAATAGGTATTTGACCGTACAATTAACGCTTAAACTATGGGTTATATACAATTTTAGGTGTCAGGAGTAACAATCTAAGATTTTACTTAGATTATATTTTTCAATATTGTTATGCAAAAATGCAGGCAATATTTCGCGATATTTTCTCCATCGACTCTCTGACGGGTCTGCAGTGATTTGTAGCGGGACCGGTAAATTGTCGGTATTGCATATTTCTGTAATGTTTACCGCCAAATGTTATTGGATCTGTCAAACTCAAGATCGAAAAATGTTGGGGGAATCAAGTGAAGACGAGGCTCTGGTATCTTATTTATTCCTTCGGATGAGACAAAAAAGGAGGAGGTTTTGGGTCCACCCCTACATTGAACGTAATATTCATTGTAGATTATTTGTTGCTGCCAGGGAACTGTCCGAAGATGATGTAAAATTCCGGCAAATGTACCGAATGTCAAAAATAACATTCCAAGAACTGGTCCAGCGCGTTGCTCCATATATTGAAAAAATGAATACCAATATGAGGGAGTGCGTTAGACTTGAGGAAAGAGTTTTAATAGCCCTTTAATGCATATGCCGGTAATTTATAGTTATAAAGGCGTGCATATTTCTCTACCTCCATTATTAGCCGAAAATTCATACCCGCTCCATGTTTGAATTCAAAAGATGAATGACGCGTAAACGATCGAAACGCAGTGTATAGATTTACTAGGGGCGTGTTTACCGAGAGGCTACTGAATTGTTGTCCCGCTTGTGGTATAACTGAAGTATGTCGCGCCGCTCCCCCCCGAGTCGTGAGTTAGCGCCCATTAAAATGTATGGCGCAGTGCCCTGTCGGTATCACGCATGAGGTTAAGTCGATTCCCTACCGGACCGTTAAAGAGTGGCCTAAGGGAGCACACGCGTTTTTGGATGAGAAAGTTTGAGAAGCACCGGCCTGGGGGACAAGTGTGGTGTTGTTATGTAAAACATCAAGTTTTCGTTTCCTAGAACTGAGAACCAGTCGGGTGTGGCAGCCAGTGGCAGCCAGTGCTTTACTACAATAATACAAATTAATATAACTTCAAAAGTATATAAATACATATTAGTATTACAGGTATTCTTGTGAACTACTCGTAACTCTATATTATTATAGATTTTATGAATGTCTTTGAAAAGAGAAGGGTTTTCATTAAAATATTTATTTAAATACAATATTATACTACGTTCATCATAGATACGAGGGACTACAATGGAGTGTTGATACCAATGTATGGCAGTGAGGCATGGAACTGGCAGAAGAAGGATGAAAGTAGACTGAATGCTGTAGAAATGAGATCTCTGAGGCGAATGTGTTGTGAAACTATGTATGACCGTGTGAAAAAGTTGAGATTTGCAAATAATGCAAACCTAATGTAAGCGTAATGAGTAAGCGTAAGAAAGGGACGCTTAGATGGTTTGGACACGTAGAGCAAATGGACGAAGAAAGGAGTGTAAGGAGAATATATGACGCGAATGTGAATAGAAGAAGAAGCCGGGGACGCCAGAGGAAGATATGGCATTATCAAGTGATTCAAATACTTGAGTCGGGTCATGTAAAAAGTCAGAATAACAAATGAGACGATGTATGAATGTCATTGTAGCAAGAAGTGTATGCCAAGATCGAATTGTTTTGCGGTTCATCCTCTGTGCCTACCATGCGGAGAAACGGCTTGATAAAATAATATATAGAGATGCCCTAACACGCAAGGGGAAGAAACCAAAATAAGAGGGGCGGGGGCGAACTATGCGTATAACAGGAAGTAAGTAAAAAGGTCCGACTTGTTTACAAAAACCGAACATTTAATTGTATTTAGTTTGACCCTTTTTATTAATGTTTTGTAATTTGCTTATCTCAGCCAAAATCAAACGAAACAAACATGGACGGCTGTAAAACAAAACTGGTGCCAAAATGGGTGTCACTTGACCTTTGCCTCCAGCCGTCAAAATCGAACGTTAAGGCAAGTTATTTTGACGTCAGTGGTGCTAGGTCTCAATATATTTTGCGAGTACCTACTTAAACTACGCGAAAAATTGAATTGGCAGGAATTCCAACTATTTAAAAAAATAATAATTCAATTATTATTCGGTTTTCCTTGAGCACGAGCCAGCACTGACTTTTGATGGCTCTGTGCACACAGGGCCACCAGATCTCGGGTTGTGTTGGGCTGTGCTGTGTTGTGTTGGGTTATTTGGGTTGGTTGGTTTGGTTTGATGTTCCAGGGGTGTATCAGTTTTGCTAAAAGCAACGCATATGTAAATTTATAAACAAATGCAGCTGTTTAAAGCGACTCAAAGGGGTGGGATGTTTTGGTTTCGAACTTTCGACGCAGACTTAGCGATCAAAACAACTTTATAATATAACCTAATGAGCTTAAGATTTATTTTTTTTTTGCAATACATTATGAGAACTACCCAAGGCCGCGGGTTCAATTCCCGGCGTGCGCAAGTAAATTTTATTTAATTAATTGGTGTTGTTTCACAATTAATTAATTAAAAATAATATACAGAATATATGCGCAAGTTCCAGAGTGGAAGATACTTTCAGTATCGCCCTGGTAAAAGACCACCATTCAGATTTGAAACGTTGGCTTATGCCATGTTTAGCAACCAGATCTGAATAGCCAGGTATTTCCCCACCTTCCCCTTTCCCTTATCTTTCCCTTCCCAATTATCTTTAGCCTTATAGCATTCCCCAATTGGGGATGCCGATGCCAGAAGTTTGATAGCAGTTCAGACTCTTGTGCGGTATACAAATAAAAATAAAGATGGACATTATTATCGCAATTTTTGTTGTTGTTTTACGTCATATTTATTATCTTTTGTGACCATGTATCAGCGTTTGCTCATAAGCTGTTGAAGATATTCTTAGGTTAATTATAATTACTAGTTAAAATTGTAAATAACAATTAATTATAAATTATTTATTTTTAAGTACATTGTGCATTGTGCCCAAGAGTTAAGAAAGTCATTGTGGGATCAAATGCAGAACCTGCAGTACAGTTTTTATAAACAAACATACTTAATATTTAAGATACATAATTAACATTCACAGTACATTAACAGCATTTACAACACATACTTTGCATTTGTAAAAAAGACATATCACTGGTACATTATAATATAAGTGTACAGAGACACTTATTATAAAGAAACATATCACTGGTACATTGTATAGTTATTACAGAGACACATCACAGCATTAATCCTCAAGGTATTCTTTCAAATAATATAGTTTAAGCATCTTAATTTGATTATTATATTTATTATCGATAATTGCAGTTAAATCCGAGTAAATGTTTATTGTTTTATTTGGTCATTTTAAAAATCTGTTCCCCAGTTCAAATTTGGACAAAAAAAAACACAAATATTTCAAATGAATACCAACTCCTCTTTAGCCACTAACCGTCTAATAAATATAATATCAATAAGAAATAGAAATAAGTTTTCTGGTATTGTGTCCCATGCGTGCAAAATCACATTTTCCCAAGCTAAAAATTTATAATATAACGTGTTAATCTGGAGTGACCTACCGGGTAAGTATGTTTCTGTATTTGTTTGTACAAGCAAGTAATATTTGCAAAAAATTTCACAAAAACGGCGCTATACAAATTGTCCAATTAAATATTATTAAAAAACAAAATTGTTATTGCATGCTGTTAGTCTATTACAGGTACAATAATGAATGTTAAAATGTTACATTATTTTAAAACAGTGTAGATTGTAAATAATTACATCTACGAGATAAACAACAATATTATTAATTATAAAAAATAGCGTGAAGCTGACATCATTAATAAATAATAACCTGTTCTGAGGTATAAGGCAAGTATTAAATATAATATAATTTAAAAGCACTGGAAATTATAAAATTCCTAAATAATAATTCTAATATATTTCTTTCAGATATTTTTCCAGTGCATCGCTTCGTTCTTTGTACTTACCCCTCCCCTTTGGTCGGCTCCCACTCTGTAAAATCTAAATATTCAAGTATGTCTTTCATTATTTTGAATCGTACTTTAGTTTTAATATATTCCTAACGATAGAAGGTTATTCCGAAACCGGTCGAAATTATTATATTGAATTGTGGTAGTTCAAAAGAATTCTATACGTTTATATAATAATTATGACAAGCCACGAAGTAAATGCTTTTTAGGAATACGTATAAAATGTAGGTTTTATATTATTATTATTATTATTTAACAAGATGATTATTTATTATAATGGATAGTGGATATCTTCCTATCTGTTATTTACTACCCCAACTGTTATGTGCTCCTGGCAGAATTACATAGTTTCAGAAATATCCTAATAAATATTTAAAAATAAAAATGTTTTTAATCTACATTTATTAGAAGTACGTGTGAATGTATTCATTTGTCTATTTTTCATTTTACATTCTACCATTTATTTTTCACAAATTACAAAATCTTCCACACCTTTCTAATTTGTGTAAAGCGAGTTTTTTTCCTTTTAAATGTAAGTAGCTGTTTAGGTAAAATTTTTATGAAAATTGCAACTGTGTGAAAATTGCAAATGAACCAATTTTATTTATTTATTAATTTATATTTATTTAGAGATAATTTTTATAATTTAAGCAATTATTATACGGAGTGATGTGGATGTAACGTAAATTATTAATATACATATAATAGCGTATCGTGAACGCCTCACTAGGAGAACTGTATTGAAATGTTCACGTAATTATGATGTAGTATTATTGTGAAATGGTTATACAATTATGTTAAGAAAAATAAATAAATTTTGAAAAAAAGACAAAAATGAAAATTAATTATTTATATTTAATGTAAATGTTGTTATGTTTGATTTGGCGTAATTAAGTTACGGAAAAAAATTGTTCCTTTTGATTTAATCCAGATCGATGTTGCATATTTAATTAATGTGTTGGTTTATTCTCCCTTGGTTGTTTTAAAGATGTATTATATAGTTAAAGTGGGAGAGGGACGTCGGAGAGTTATTATTTATTAATTCAAAATAATGATAGTATTATTATGCAATTTTTATTCTGCATTACAAAAAAAAAACATTGCTTTTTTGTCTGTAATGCGGATTACAAATTTTTGGTTACGTTTATTTACAAAAACGCAACCACAAATTATTAAACATACTTTTCTCAACTTTAAAAATTATATTCGTATTTTAAATATTTTGTAAAACATACAATGGAACGGTCAGAGAAAAGTAATATTTCTGATTGGATTTTGATAAATGCTAAGCCTATGTAAATTTATAAAATATTTAACAAAAAACATTATGTTTATCGTATTGCGTAATAATACTATCATTATTTTGAATTAATAAATAATAACTCTCCGACGTCCCTCTCCCCGTTAATTGCATAGTATTTGGTTGGGCCATTTTACACAATACCCCTCTCATTTAAACACACCTACATTTACACATCATTTAATGAACCACTGTACTTGGGAGTTAATATTGTCGAATAGCCCTAATCATTCCTACCCTGTCCCGTCTGTGCGGACCTTCCACGATCCGCCGCAGCTAGATTACATTGATGCCCGCCTGATCAAAAATGCTATACAATAAATATTCCGCGATCTGCACCGCAAAATTAAGCGGATTCGCCGTCGCAACTCGCTACAAAAAACGTCCGCTTGTAAGTGCCGTGAAGATTGACTGAATTGAGAAGATAACCCAGGTTCAAATACCCTCGGTTAGTGCTATCCCTTTACCGTGAAAAAAGTTCTCTCCTTGGTGCAGTACTAACTCACATATCATACAACTGTCCTTCGAAAATTATACAAATTACACAACAGTATTTAATGTCTTTGTCCGTGAGAGGTATATTTTAATGGGATATTAAGGGTGTAGTTTGTTGAAGATCTTGTTAAAATAAATTATTGGGATTTTAGAGGAATATGAAGATTAGATTTGAAGAGATGAAGGATTGAAAATTTAGCGTAATGTTGTCTAATTGTCATAACGTATAAAGATTGTAAATTTCAGCAGATTCTGTAAAGTAAAGTAATAAGTAAATAAATGAATTCTTAAGATAAAATACATTTTGTCGGATTCGGCTCTGGATAATTCACAGGACGAGGATGTCATTTGACATTTCGGCTGCATCCATGAACCAGAAGGTACGTTTAAATAATAATAATACAGTCATTCAGTATTGAATTACAAGGTCCTCTGAATAACGATCACACCACATTATAATAAATAATAATTTATAGAAACTGAGCCAGACTCGTGTGAGTGTCACTGATTTATTTTAAAAGAAATAAATATTTTTTGCAATCACAGCACTACTGCGATGTCAATGATGATGAAATGCTACGTTGTAGGGACAAAGCAAGACGGTAGAAATAAGATTCCCGAGTTGTATGTGTGGAAAACACGACGTGTAGGAGTTTCGAAAACCTTGCAAGACCGTTGTAAAATTAGAGCGGGGGCGTTTAGGATAAATGACAAAATAATAAGTCAACGGTCAGTGGCTGAGTTGACAAATGCGTCAAGGGATCCCGGGCGTTTTGGGTTCAATTCACAGAATAAATCATACATAGAGATGCCCTAACACGCAAGGGGAAGAAAACAAAATGGGAGTGGCAAAGGGCGAGCTAGGCGTGCCGCTAATTTAAGTAAAAAGGCAAATAAGTAAAAGGTTCCGCTTGTTTGCAAAAACTGAATATTTTCTCGGAGTATTTAGTTTGATCTTTTTATAAATATTTTGTAATTTGCTCACCACAGTCGAAATCTCGCGAAACAAACGTAGAAGGCAGTGAACTAGGCTGGCGCCAAAATGGGTATCACGCGACCTTTGCCTCCAGCCGGAACCATCGAAATGGCACTTAGAGCAAGTCCATTAATTCTGACTTATTAATTTAATTCTGATTTTAATTTGACTTAATAATTTAAGATTAAAAAAATTACATGAAGTAAACAAAATTATTATGAAATATTAGTTATAATTTATTTAATTCTTTCATATTTACTCCACAAAGTAGGAAATAATTTCCCTCAAGGCCTATGTCATCTTTGGGGATGCTGTGTGGACGGTCCTTTGGAGGATAGGAAGGAGTGAACTTGGGTCTTGAAGAGACCCATGTTGTAGGAGGGAGGAAATAGAGAGGCTGGCAGATAATTCCGCACCCGAGCTGTTGAACACCGGAACGCGTCGTAGAAGCGATCCGGTCTCATGTGACAAATGTGATCCATGTGCGCGTGTTTGGCTTGTTTCCCGACTTTATACCGGTGCCGAAGGTAACAATAATGCTAGTTCCTCAGAGCATCTTCCATTGAAATGCCGGTAGAACAAGCACATCATTCCTACCTAACGTCTGTGCTCTAAAGATTGCAATTCGAATACATATAAATAGATAACAAAATTATATTTTAATAAAATTAAGGAACCAAGGCAATAAAAAAAATACGTATAAAAAAAATCAAAATTTCAGTATTTGTATGTAGGATTTCTAGACCTTAATTTATGTCCAAAGAATGATTTGTTTCCAATTTTTTTTTGGTCTTCGTTTGCAAATTGGTTGATGCCTGTTGATATTGCAAAAACGGTAATCAGATTGCCGTATATCACATTTCACCCGGTTTCCGCTACCGTGTTTTATTAACCTAATTTGGAGCTCGCTCAGTTTTAATTTAATATAATATTAACAGTATAAATATACCATAAACAATAATTGCATGTCACAGTCACAGCACAAGCACAGGAATATACCTAGATAGTACAAAGAAATTATATAAAGCATAAGAATTTATGAAGGATATAAAAGTAAGAGATATGCGTACATATAAAACATGTAAGTAGACTTAGGTTAAATGCATATTGATTGAACAGATATGATAGTATAACCTTCTTGTACTTACCTTCCGTTCAGTTAACATCTGCGTATCTATTACTAACATCGTGTAATCTAGGTACAAGCGAGTGTCTGTAATGCTCAGTCCTGGTGTTGTTACATTTACACAGTATTTTTATTTTTGATTGGTGAAAGCGGCCATAGTGCTCTACAATCGGGTTTTTCTCCCATTTTTGTTATTTTGTTATAAATAAATAATGTTCCATTGTTAAAAAATTGAAATGATATATCATGAAGTAAAATAAGGAAACAGTAAACACTGTTATCACTGGCTATAAAACGTTATACTGTTAACCTTACAGGCCATCAGAGAAATGATGACAACATGAATAATTTAATTGTGTGTTCATTATATTTTTATTATCAAAGAGTAAAAGTGCCCAGTGCTTCCTATTAGTATTCCTATAATATTTCTGTCATGTAAAAACAATGATTTTAATGCTATATTAAATTGTGAGAAGATCGCACAAATTTTCAAACTGCCCCAAGCCTGTCTGGTATTCTCGATTGGGGTATATTGTGAGGGCGAAGGTAGTGGGCTGGTTATTCAGATCTGGTCACCAAGATCAAATACGGCAAATGCCATTACCATGAATGGTGGTCTTTCACCAGGGTTATGCTGAGAGAATCTACCGCTCTAGACTCTGATCGTCATTAATCTAATTAAACGAACACCGCAAAAAAACCTAAAATAAACTATTTAAATATCAATGTTTTGTTTAGAAGTTTAACTTACTATGTACTTTTGCTATTTTTGATATATTAAATTCGCTACCGGTTTCGACACAAAAGTACATAGTAAATTATACTTCCAAACAAAATGTCTAGAAATTGCTATATAGTGAATGCCGAAAAAATACTAGTAAATATCAATGCCTTATTTCTATATTGAGACAAGTCATAAATGCCAAATTTCGAATATAGACTTCAGAGCTAAATTTAAAACTCATCTTTTCAGAGAATAATATCCATAAATAGAAGAAATGGACACCTAAATTGCTTAGCTAGGCTAGCCGGTTAGTGCTTACCTAAAGTCACTTATAGAATACGTAATTTTTTTCACGCACCGGTGCGCAAATGCGTCCACAGCCCCCAACACTGTAAATAACTAAATGTGCAAAAAAATGTAAATATCTATTACAAACTTCTTAAGCTTTTTATAAATATTCTCCAATGCTAAAAATTATAAATATTTCAAATAAATACCAACAATTCTTGTGTCACCAATCTTCCTATAATGTAATATAAAAAAGGAGGATAAACATCAACTGTAAAAATCGTATTTTCTCTCAGCTTAAATTTTCTAATAAAACTGTTCATCTCAAGTGACCTGCCAGGTAAGTATGTTTTTCTGTATCTGTTTGTGCAGCGCCTTTGAGGCGATTTTTCACAAAAAAGGCGCTATGCAAATCATTCAATCAGTATTATTTGAATTGTGGTCTGCTAATGTTTTAATGGAGAAACAGCTAAAATATTGTCTAGTTTATGAATAAAAGTACATTAACAAATATTTAAAAAAAAAATACACCTTTTCTCATCGTGATAAGGGAACATTTAAACATTTTAGGATTCTGTGATTTTTAAATGTCTCGCTATAGAAATAGGACAGTGATATAATTTTTTTTTTTTATGGACCATTGTCCGATAACGCAAAATACACAACACGAAATGAGGTAAACAAGAACTACATAAAAAGAACACATACATAATAGCAGCATGAAGCAATGACAAAAATAGGATAAAAAAATGCATTTGAAAGAACATTCAAGTCAAAGCCTTAAGAAGGTTTTGATAGAGTCCATGATTATAGATATATAAAAAGTAATATACTACCATCACTTCTTCACAGGGTCGAATTTGGCTTCCTTCAAAAATTCTCTCTATTGGATGCAGTTCTTCCAGTCCTCAGTTCTCCCCGTCCAACTGCATCCCTCTTCCCGGGTCTGCTGCTGGGCTGCTTCCACCGGGAACCCTCACAGCAGTATTGCCATCCTGACGGATTTCCCGTCATTTCTAGCGGATTGGAGTGCTTCCGAAACGGGAGAATTGTGTCTAACGGGATTTTCGGGCGGAATCGAATATAATTATGCATTGAAGAAAAGAAAAAGACAAGATAATGGAAAGATTTTAGTTGGATTATTTTATTTGGCCGAATGTAAGTACTTGCAAGGTCTCCTCTAATTGTTTATTGAACATCTACTATGTATTGGGTATTTGTCTTTTTTTTCGTTGTTATTTGTTTTTGTTTAAAAGTTCCGGTGCATCACAGACCGTCGTTCTATTTTGTGGTCGATACTGATTGAAACATGTCACCTCCAGAAATAATATCTAGAAAATGAAATTCGATAGATGGAAGTTGAAAAATTCATTTCGGCAGATTGGTGACAAAAATGGGTAACTAAATAATTGAAAAAAAAAGTATATTCAATTTTCAAAATCAGCTGAATATCTGATGGAAATCCAAGTCAGTTTTGACGGAATCTGACGGAATTTACTGTAGATTCTAACGGAAATGTAGATTCCAAGATGGCAACACTGCCTGGCAGACGTCATCAGGCATTCCTTCGCTTGTTGTTGGGATTGTAAATAAGTTGATATGAATTCCCCCACACCAGTTTGATTTGCAATCGGTTCTATAAAAAATATAGGAAATATCAGAAAAGTAAACAAGAGCAATAAAGTCATTATTATAATATCGCTGACCTCATTCCGAGATAACTGGCAGGTCAAAATACTCGTATGTAAACATACAATATACTTAGGTATACATTAAAATTATTGTACAGTATTATTGTATATAATACAGGGCTATTCAAAACGATTGAATCGATTTCTTACCGCTACATTTCCTGAATTTTACGTTACATGTGATTGATCTACATAGCAAATGAAAGAGGAGGTCGAAAAGTTTCTAATCCCACCGCTATATCGGTCATACTTGCGCAAACGACCGCTAGAGTGCTCGCGCCACCAAACAGCCATTTCGCGTCAGTTGTGAGTAAAATGGCTGCTATGCAGCACATGGCTTTCTGTGTTCGTGAGTTCTATAAAACTGAGTTGGCAACTGTAGTACAACGTACCTTTCTAATATTGAACTTTAAACTAGAAATAGCATCTGTCGTTGGTGTCACAAATTTGTGCAAACTGGATGGAAAAAGCTCGGGTCGACCGCGTGTTGGTTGCACTGTTGCGGTCATTTGCACCACTATAAGCGATTTATGGGATTTAAACATTCGGACCTCCTGTTGCAATTGCTACATAGATCATTCACATGTAATGGATAATTCAGGAAACATAGAGGTACGTAATTGAGTAATTGGAACTATTTGTATTAGAAAATTAGTAAATATTATTTCATGTACGATTTATTGTTTATGTTTTAACTTTCTATTTTTTTTTATATTTTTGAAAATATTCTATAAAGATTCTAGAGAAATATTTATGCTTAAGTAGGTGACGTGTGTTTTTATTTTACATAGGTATATATTTTTTGTAACCTTAAGTGTAAATTTAAGATATAGTTGAGGTTATCCACCACTTTCCCACCCCGGTATAAGTAACTTATGGTTACTCCTTCAGGGTGCACCTCAAGGACTCTAATTTTTTGGTTCAACGAAGCTAAGGTTATAAATGATTCTAAACCCTCAAGTGTCCCTGCATAGCATTAGCTTAGAAGGAGGTTAGTAAAATTCCACAGCCCAGAATGGTTAGTACATACATACGGTCGACAAAAGTGGCTCTAGTAATAATGGTGGCTCTGCTCTACTCGTCCGTAGATGAACATGGTGAGACGCGGAGAAATACTAACATAAAACAGTAAAAGGGAGAAACTAAATAGATTAAGTGAGAGTACTTGGGACGAGCCGTTGCCAGGACACCAGGGCAGTCCCTCTGAAGCAGTGCTAGGTGGATTCTTGTTCCCGCCACCCTTCCCAGGAGACATTGCGCCAGTCGTCAAGATTATCCCTTAAGAAAAGTGTAATTGGGGAGGGGGTAAAAAAAAAAAAAACCCTGAGACCCTGGGGATATGGAGGGGTCCAGGCGGCCGGGAGCGTGCCACTGAAAAATTAAAAATGCCATTGTAAATTTAAGATATAGTTTTGAATAACAAGCTCCCTTAAGACAAACTGCAAAAGAGTAGTTTGCATTATTTTTTTTTTGTAAAATGTCTTAAAATATACCGCCACCTTTTCAAATGCAGTTTTATTTAACGCCCCCTCCAAGACAACTAAAGATTTTTAACAGTATCATATATAATTTCAAAACACATTTAAACAAAACATATTTTTTATTAACGGACCAATGTACAATTACATAGAATACATTACACTAAATATAATAATCAAGAGCTACAGAAAAAGAACAGCACATACATTATACATGAATGAAGCAATGACAAAAAGAGGACAAACATATGCATTTGAGAGAACATTCAAGTCAAAGCCTGAACAAAGTTTTAATAGAGTTCATGATTTTAGATATTCTAAATGGTAATTTCGAGTTCTAATTTCGTAAATCCCGACAAAAATCATTAAGGCTGGTACCAACAATTTCAAGGCCCTGACTTGAGTTAACAAGTCTCGACATTCTGGACAGTGGAGAATGGTAATGGAAGAAAGGTAATTCATTCTTTCTTAATCTACGAGTAGGAATGTTGAACTGAATGAGTTGCAACAGAGAAGGTGAGTCAATAATACAATTCATTATTTTGATAATTGATGATGTTAAACAAAACTTTGCTAAAAGTTGTCGATAGTGTATTGGAGAGTGTCTGTATGCCAAAAATATTGTTAATTTTGTCTTACTTTTGGGGAAAGTGATTAATAATAATAAATATTTCTTTAGAGGATAAAACAATTTCATTATCCTGTCTGGGGCCTAGGTGTTGAAAAGACATGCAAAATACCGACATCGGTTTTCTTTCAAATCGACATAGATCGCACTTGTAATGTGGGTTTTGAACGTTACCTTGGAAAACAAGACACGTTGAAACGTGCTTGAACGGTTCCGTTTATATTAAAGTTTCATAATATTACCAGTATATTCTAGAAGAAAAATATTTTAGCCAACCAAATTTTTTGCAATGGGCTTCTGCTGACCCTTGCCGCCCCCTTTATTACTGTCCCTCTATTGCTCTTGAGGCCACAAGAGTACCCTGGGGCGATATCGCCTGGTTTGGGATTCTGGTTTACCAATGAATGTAAAATACTTTTGTGAGTCATGTTTTGAAATAGGTACAAATAAGTGGATTTATGAAGAGTGCGGGGGCGGTGACACAGAATTAAAGAATTATTAAATGTCAAGGGAGATGATGAATGATTGATGCATTTGTTAGATGATTCATACGTAAAGCCTTAAATCACTACAAAGGCTATTCTACTTGGAGGTTGTGGTTATTATGAACGCAGGTTGACACGAAAGCTTTTCCAGGAAGAGAAAATAGAAATCGCTTGTTTGGAATCGATTTATGGTAGAAATTTAAGGTAGTCGTGTGCATTTCTTCATCAGAAAAGCCTTACAAAGACTTTGATCTCATTTGCTTTTCCAAAATAATTAAGTGTATTATTGACTCACCTTCTCTGTTGCAACTCATCCAATTCAATATTCCTTGCCGTAGACTGAGAAACAATTCATGACTTTTTCTCAAAACACTACTAATTATGGGTATCATAGAATGTCGAAACTTATTAACTCAAGCCAGAGCCTTGAATTTTTTGGTATCAGTCTAAATGATTATTTTGTTAGGTTTTACGAAAATAAACTTATAAAATAAAACGTTGTTCATGCTTTGTTTCAGACTTGAATAATAATAATAATAATACTTGGATGACTTATATGGCGCCGTTTTTGTGAAAAATCACCTCAAGGGCGCTATAGCTGTACAAATACTACTTGCTAGGGTTTATGTTATTATTTACAGATTTACCTGGACATACGACTTTGACATTTCGACCCCTCCTACGTAAAGTATCGAAACTTTACAGGAGAGTGGTTTAAAGAGACAGAAGTTCGGTTCAAGTGGAGTTTTTTTATTATTTTGCACAAAATTTAGCACCTTCATTGTCAATTAAGTCCCAAATTTGGTACAAATCAATCAAAAGCTCAACTTACGCCAAGCTTCTGTCTCTTTCAACCACTCTCCTGTAAAGTTCCCATTTTGAAGTTACGATACTTTACGTAGGAGGGGTCGATTTAGTATTTGTGGCAAAGGTGTTCTTATTCAAGTATGCACAAAAATATACACGTCTTTATGAATCACAAATTTACTTAACGAATGTTCTCTTAAATGTTTATTTTTGTCATTGCTTCATTCGAGTATTATGTATGTGTTGTTATTTTTCTGTAGCTCTTGATTATCTCATTTCATGTTATGTACTCGTATTTTGCGTAATTCGACAATGGTCCGCTAATACAAAAATCAATAAATATTCAGTGTACAATTTTAAAAGAAATTGTAGGAAGTTCGAGGTATACGGTGTTGTTTCAATAATAATTTTGAACCAATTAAAAAATAAATATTGGTCGCCGCTTTCAATTAAACTTAGCGGTAGCTAGTGATAAATATCAAATAAATAAATCGTTTTACTTTGGCGACATTTTTGAGTCCTTTTGATAGTGGGCTAGCATTCTAAAATTATACATTCATTCTTTTAGGCTGTTTATCTTATTTGTGAAGTTTGTTATTTCACCATTGCAAAATTGTTTTCAAAAATGCATAATTGAATTTGAATCGGTCTAATGTGACGATAAGAGCGTAATTAAAGAACTCTATCTGTTTGCGGTCACCATAGCATATAAGATGATTGTGTACATTTGAATATAATACACGTGTCAGCCGTAATTTCGTTATTCGATGCGTTCTAACGGATCTATTATTATTTGGAGCGGGTCCTTATCGCGGCCCCTGAGGAACGCCGTTGCGCGTTATCGGGGCTCGCCTTACAGCCGTTATCAAACGGTCGCTTGTCGTTCACACATAAATGGGCTTTGTTCAATATTCGGTCGTTATGAAATAATCGGTTTGATGTTTGTAATAGAACGGAGCGCGGCGACGTGTTGACAGAAAAAAAAATACATTACGAAGAAAGATAGTGTATTTTACGGGCACATGAAAATCTTTCTGGGCCAAATAATAACTCTGCTTTCCGATAATAGAAAACATAACCAATATCTCAGGTTTGCAGTTACAATTTTGAAAAATTATAAATAGTTTTCTTTTTTTATCCATGACCTTTCTGCCGTCCAGATATGGCCTTCGTCAAATAGCTGTAGTATGACCCATCGCCCATCTGAGGAATAGTTATTTTTTTAAATATACCTTTATTGTTTGCAAACTTTACATAAATATTGTAATAAAGTCCTGTTAAACTTATTGATGTCAGTTTGTCAAAGGGTTCTTTATAACGCTCAATATTTAGGAAAGGTATATAATATATTATATATTACGTAATTGGAGTTCGTTAGCACTATAACAAAACTGTTATGCCGTTTTCATATTTTTTCCAACACGTGTACATTAAAGTCGCCAGGAGCAAGACCCTCAGCAATCCTCAGGTGGAGGATCGACAGAATTGAGAAGCGTTTGGAGGGAATCGGATCAGCTGTACGCGCTATCGGAGCCATCCCGGCAGTCGGATGCCGACGCTGAACCAACGCTAAAAACCAACACTAAAACTCAATTTAGTCGCCTCTTCTTTCTTAACCCTTTACAAAATTTAGGATTAAATATTAATAAGGGATTATCTGTACAAAAGGACTTTTATTTCATTCTCGCAATGTCTCAACAACATTTACCATGCTTGTCCTACCGAATTAAGAGGTCTCTTGCGGACTGAGCCAGTGGGGACGGCGGGAGTAATATATCCTTATTTTTGTTAAAGTTGCCCACCTTCTAAACTGAATCTTAAAATTGTTTTATTATTGCGCTACTTGTATGTTGTATGATGATTGTTATTTATTGTTGTATTATATAATATTATTGAACTAAACTTCTGCTGACGAGCTACTTGCAGTAGCTTAGCGGGTACAAATTCCTACTACTTGTATTAGCTTAGCGGGTACAAATTCCTACAACTTGCATTAGCTTAGCGGGTACAAATTCCTATTACTTGCATTAGCTTAGCGGGTACAAATTCCTAATATTATACAATAAAAATTAAAAACAAAAGATGATAAAACGACGTTATTATTTTGAATGAAAAAAAAAATGTTTATGAAAATAAAAACAAGGGTATTAAAAATACAGAGAAAATCAAAATTAAAAAAAAGGATGCAAAAATTGCAATGAAAATCTGAAAAAAAGATTAGTATTAAAAATCTTTCTCATATAACCATCGTTTCAGAATGCGTATCCTGCTGAAATTTAGTTACCATTTTTTTATTAATCTTGGTAACATGTTGTAATTTTTTGGGACATAGTATTCTAAGGTTCTCTGATCGTATGTATTTAAGTATGTGGGAATTATAAGTCCATCGTTTACAGTTAGTCTCGGATTAATTTTATTGCGATGCCGTACAAAAGTCATAAGTCGAGGATTGAGGGCTAGGGAAACGGGAAAGAAAAGCATGATAAGGAATACCAGCCATTCCAATCTGATATCTAAATACAGCTGCAATCATTCCGAGCAACATTTCGTTTGTGAATAATGGTCTCATAGTTATCTTATTTGAGTTATTTATAAAATTATTTTATTTCAGACCGGTTCAAGTATCGGGGCTTTATAGGCCCGAGTAAATCTGGCTTTCAAGAAACTGGGCGTCTTATATAGGGCTAGCAGATTCTTCAATAGTGATCAACTGCTAATCCTATACAGATCTCTAGTACGTGCAACAATTGAATTTGGAAGTCACCTCTGGGCTGGAGCTCCCAAATACTTGTTAAACCTGCTTGATTCTGTGCAAAGGAGGGCGGTTCGTCTTTTTTTTTTTATATGAATACCGCACAAGAGTCACAACTGCTCCCAACCGTCTGGAGCCAGTGAGACTGTGGCATTCCCAATTGGGGAATGTTGTGAGGCTGAAGGTATTGGGGAGGGGAAGGAGAAGGGGA
>JAHDVE020009460.1:0-14759 GCA_022606495.2 Halesus radiatus
TATGATAGATATATACAATTTATAAAAAGTTTATCTGGTAGGACGGACCAATTTACGAAAACATCAGTTTGAAAAAAAAAGTAAGTTATTAACAAAAAAGACCCAGGCGCGCTGAGTCAAAATTAAACCTCGGCAGACTACGAAAGCATTAGATCGCTGGCGCTCTATCTTCCAAAGAAGTGTTAAGAAATAATAGTGTGGTGATTTCACTACATCAATTGTGGTCTCACCGAGAATGTACATACATTCCCGACATAAGAAAGAGTCACGCAAAATGGAACTTTACGAATTTTTGCAATCGTGTTTCCATCGCGTTTTTGACCAATTATGTACACCCATTTTAAATGTAAGGCACTTATTTTTCAATAGGTAATATAGTTTTCGATTGAAATCAGTGAAATGTAAATAGCGTTATTATTAAATTCTGCTATATTTTTAGTTTTTATTATTGTGACAGCTATTTCGGCGTTCAAGGCAATTTTCAAATAGCGGTTAATCCATATTGTGACGACTTATTTATATGATTTTATTTGTTCCCACTCCATTCTAATTTCCGTCTAAATTAGGACGGAGTAGGTAGGTACCTACCCAAGAAACAAATTTGAATTCTTCGATGTCGGTGCGATTACTTAGAACAAAGTATGGAATTTTCTGCAGGAAAATTATTGCGTAGAAAAGCGGCTAAATAGGAGGGAAAGAATAAAATAGTAATGATAACGATAACGATAACGATAACGATAACGATAACGATAACGATAACGATAACGATAACGATAACGATAACGATAACGATAACGATAACGTTAACGATAACGATAACGATAACGATAACGATAACGATAACGATAACGATAACGATAACGATAACGATAACGATAACGATAACGATAACGATAGCGATAACGATAACGATAACGATAACGATAACGATAACGATAACGATAACGATAACGATAACGATAACGATAACGATAACGATAACGATAACGATAACGATAACGATAAAGATAACGATAACGATAACGATAACGATAACGATAACGATAACGATAACGATAACGATAACGATAACGATAACGATAACGATAACGATAACGATAACGATAACGATAACGATAACGATAACGATAACGATAACTATAACGATAACGATAACGATAACGATAACGATAACGATAACGATAACGATAACGATAACGATAACGATAACGATAACGATAACGATAACGATAACGTAGGAGTCGGAGTAGGAGTAGGAGTAGGAGGATGAGTTGGTATATTTTTCCTATTATTCATTTTAAAAATTAGTTCAACACACACACACTCCTTGCTTCATCCACATTTAAACACATATACACAACTATTCACAACCAATTGCAGGACTGCAATAAGCAAAACCTAGTATTATTTAATCCATTTATTCGTAGATTACCTTGGAAATACGAAATATTTTATGTTATGTAAACAATTGATAATATTTTATTGCCGAAAAATAATAATAACTTTATTTTAAAGTAAACCCACATTGTTTTCAACCTTCCTTCGCATGGAAACTTTAAAATGAAGCTGATATGGGAAAGTGTCAAATTATTTTATAATAGGAATCAAATTGACACGTAACCTTTTGGTAGTGACAAGCGTATTCCGAAAAGTATTAACCCTTAGTTTAAAATAACATTTTGACGTCGCCCTAAAATATTGGTTTCAAGAAACTATCACCGATGGATTTTGTTTTTGTTAAATTCAGAAAAGAATCTTTTAATTATGTTTTTGTCGGTTAGGTTGTCGATATCTATGATTTTTTATCAATGATTCTAAATCCTTTATTTTTATGTCATTTGCTTTTGACAGACGTTTTGGATTTCAAACCACTATCAAACTGTCTGAAAGCCGTTTAGTCTTCAGGCTTTATCAAACTATGTAAGAGCCGCTTCTTTATCAAACTGCCTGAAAGCCATGTTGGCCTTCTAATAATTATCAATCTCCGTGAGAGTAGTTTCGGCCTTCTCCCATAATCAAACTGTATGAACGCCGTATCCACCCTCCAACCATTTGGAGACTTTCAGAGAGTCTTTGAAAGCCATCTCAATCTCCAAACCATTATCAAACTGCCTGAAACCGTTTCAATTTTCTAATTTTTATCAAAATGTATGAAACCGTTTTAGAATTCTAACCGTTTCAAATGCCCTGAAATCCGAAATGGTTTTTTTTATTTTTATTTTTTATATATGAATACCTCACAAGAGTCCCAACTGCTCCCAACCGTCTGGAGCCAGTGAGACTATGGCATTCCCAATTGGGGAATGTTGTGAGGATGAAGGTATTGTGGAGGGGAAGGAGAAGGGGAAGAGGAAGGTGGGGAAAAGGGGAAATACCTTGCTATTCAGATCTGGTCACCAAACACGGCTAAAAAGCCATTTCAAGCAACGTTTCAATTCTGAATGGTGGTCTTTCACCAGGGCGATACTGAGAGTATCTTCCACTCTGGAACGTGCGCAAATATACTATATATTATTTTTAAATGAATTAATTGTGAAACAACACAAATTAATTAGATAAAAATTACTTGCGCACGCCAGGATTTGAACCCGCGACCTTCGGATTCGTAGTCGAGAGCCTTACCCCTCGACCATGGAAGCCGTCATACGTTGTTACGGTTGTTACGCAATGAGAAATGATTTCCAAAATAGTTTAAGAACAATTTAATATTATTTCAAAAAACATTGTGTATTTAATAATAATAAATTCTAGACTATATATATATATAAGTAAGATCATAGAGAAAAAATGTGTATGGGAGAGAACAGTATGAAATAATATTAAAGATAAATATATCAACATACGAGTATATATATATAAATCGTATATATATTCTGCCGGACGTAGTTGATTTATATGTAAATGTTTAATTTAGTACTTTATTTTATTTTATTTTATTTAGTATTAAGATGTTTAATTTTAAATAGACCGTAAAGGTCACGTATCGTCACACTAGGCGCGATGAAGCGATATTTCCTGGCGTACAGATAAAGAAGAAGATAACGAGCACTTCCCGTCTTCGTTTCTACGCCATTGAGTGACGTTTTCTCGCTTGTCACCGTTAACGGGACATTTCCCCGACCCCCCGCCAATTCTACCGCTTACTCGACGACGGTCTCGGCCCTTGGCTTGAGCCCTGATTGGCTGAACCGTTCAGCGGCATAGCGAACTGGCTCGATTAATTTTAAAACTAGTAAATATATATTGTCTTCGAGGTGCCTAAGGTGCCTTTCTCAAGGCGCTCTCCCACTCTCCCATCCCTCCTTTCTCTGAGGCGTGAAGTAGCCAGCCCCTCAACATCTTAGAATGTGCGGCAGGTGTTTACAGAACCTGCTCCGTACATATATATATATTAACATAATAAGAGCAAGGCTATAAAATGGGTAATGTACCAGACGTGTCCTGGCACACAAGCGAACCGTATAGGCCTGCTGATCCCAATCTACGAAGCGATCTGGAGGGGAGGGGGTGGCGACCTATCGTTTCCTTTTGCAAGAGGGAACGATGACGATTTCTGTATCACTTTGCCTTTTGCACAAAATTCCTTTTAGTGCAAAAAACTCCTGCGGCTGTACAAATCCGTTTGCACAATACACACTTTTGTGCAAACTCGGATTCTGCTCTGCGTGCCTTGTCCGTGGTCATTCAATGGTCTGGTTCCGTGAGTGTTGGTCGTCCGGGGGATGGTCCAAGAGTCAGCGAGGGGTAAAGAAGAAGAAGGCAGGTCGGTTTCAAGTAGAGCGAGGAAGAGCGGTCGGTGGAGCAGAGGTGATATCGGTTTGAGCGTCGCTGGATGACTGCCGATTTTTCCGTTTTCGGTCTGTATACAAATACCACCTAGGCGCTACGCCGGGCGGCCTAGTTGGCATCTCACGGCGCTATCGACACAAAAATCTGCATCTAGTAGCGCCGTGAGATATACTCGACATCACCGTCTCCCTCCCATCGCGTCATCTTGCTCTGTCATCTTTATTCAGTCAAACTAAGAGTGGTCTGGGGGAACATGCTCATCCCCAGACCACACGACATATACAAAAATATCGGGAATCGGGCCTGTGTGCGAACAGGGAAGCAACATTTATTTTCCACTCCACCCGATTCCCTTACAAGTTACAAGTATTCTTATGAGCTAAACATACGACATAAAAATAGGCGGCAAGCGTCCGATACAGCTAAAATTGCAATAAAATATGCTTCGGTCTATAATAAAACTCACAACGTCTCAGAGGGTTTTCAAAATATGCACCGCGGGGAAATTTCATGGTGGAAGCTTCACCGCAAAATATATTTACAGCGGGGAAAATCATTGCCGTTATTTGGAAGTTGGTATTTCACAGAAATAATTTATTACAAATGATAGCCCAGAATTTAAATAAAATAATTAACATTGTCAACACGAACGCAAAAGGAAACTCGTTCGATTTTGATGGAAAATTGTTATGAATGCAGTTTGCTTCATCGTGTGTTAGTTTGTAATAATTTTGTAATCTTTTGGGGCTACGAAATAACAATTCTATAATATGATAAAATTATGTATTGCAACCAGCCTGAGATATTCCCTTAAGTAAATTTCGAAGTATTAGAAGATTACACAACCAGGAATAGGCAATAACGATGTAATGTAAGTTATTGATAAAGTGCAAAGCATTTCAAAATTCCACGGTACCTTGAAAATATATATTTTTTAAATAGATCATAACAAAAAAGTAAATAATTATTTCCATAATGGTGGTAGTAATTCAATTTCTGAAAATCCTGTTATTAATCTTGATATTACAACTAAGAGGGAAAATCCTACAATAAACTCATTGTCGATCAGTATTCAACAACCTTTTATTATATAAATAGCATAAAATCATATTTACGATAAAAACAACTGTAACCGAATATAATATATGTCTATTTATTTACAAAATGGACTTATAGACACGAACACAGCATTTATAAAAACATCACAAGTACACGAACACTAAACAAGACAGCATAATAAATTGTACACAAATACTGTAAATACTAAAAGTGGTAAAAAAAAACATAAGCCATGAGGGTGTACTCGTATATATCCAATCTCCTTCCCGATAGCCTCGATAATCGAGTGTTAAAATAGGTTAAGAATAATATGTATGTATGTAGTTAATTAATATACAGGGTCTGTCGCAAAAGTATCGAGAATTTTTTTTCCGACAATCTATTGCCAATAAACGTACAAACACTTAAAATTCTTCAAAATATACCCCTTGTGCGTCAATACACTTTTTGTAGCGTTTCTTCCAGTCTTAGAAGGCACCCTGGAAGGTAGAAGACGGAACCTCCTTAAGGCACTCCGTCGAAGCGGTTTTCACCCCATCCAACGTCTCCAAATGACGGTGCTTCGCTTGATGCGGGGGAACAAAAAGAAGTCGGGACTGTACGGCGGTTGCGGCAGTACCACCACGCCTTGCTAGTGAGGAACTCCTGAACGACGAGAGTTGAGTGTGAGAGGGTATTATTGTGATGCAAAATCCAGCTGTTGGCGATCTCCTTTTTAACGCGGCGAATCCTTTCGCGCAACCGTTTCTTTGTCATGTTGCACTTCTTCGCTATTAAGCGGACACTGAGACGACGATCAGACTGTAACACTTCTCTCATTTTTTTGACGTTGTCATCAGTTTTGGTAGTTGACGGTCATCCGACGCGCACATCGTCTTCAATTGATTCCCGGCCGTTTTGGAATTTTTTATAACACTCATAAAATCTTGCCTGTGACATGGGTTCATCTCCGAAGGCTTCCCGAATCAAGGCCAGGGTCTCGATACCGGTTTTTTTCAGCCGAACACAGAATTATTTTGCTGCCCGCTGCTCCAGCAAACGTTGCATCTTGATTTCTGACGCAACGACAAAACACACTTTGCGCGGATCAGCCCTACCGTTGCTCGCAGAGGATTGAGCAGCGGCGCGTTTGGTAGCTGCGACTTCCCCCTACCCTCTCCACTACTCAACGCATTCCGCAACCCTTTCTAGCGCAGTCAGGTTTTTTTTTCTCGATAATTTTGGGACAGACCCTGTAATACGTGTGTCGTTATGTTAAGAAAGTGAAATAATTTTGTATTTCTTTTGAATAATAAAATAAAATTAAAAATTAATTTAAAAAAAACCCATCTTAATAATTTTTGAAAACAGTAATATGATATAATAATAATAATAATAGATATCTAAATTAATATTATGAAAAAATTTTAATGTACCACATAAGTCAAAAAATCATCCTCTAACAATACTGAAAAACATAATCCAAATTTAATCACGGTTTGTTACCCCTGATACCCAAAATTGTATATAACCCATAGTTTAGGAATTAATTGTACCAGTCTGAATATAGCCGTCACAGTCTGAATCCGGTCACGGTGAAAAATAAGTGTAAAAATAGTATATTTAGTGGAATAGAGTTTAAAAAAGGGTCTTTAATTTATAAAATATTAAAAAAATTACAATCTTTATAATCTTTAGTAAAATCATTTCAAATCCATGTGTTGATTTGTGGAAGATTATAAATTTCCTTTTAAAAGATGTCCTTTTTTAAAAACAGTCTTTATATTTTAGGCAGGTATTCGAAGGATTGATGAAAAGGAACAAACGTAGTAATAGTTTTACTACCATAATGTGACTTTATTTTAACCCTTTACAAAAAGTCAAGCACCGATTTGTCATTCCCAGATAAAATGACATTACGTGGAAACTTTTAGAGCACTTTTATTTTGTCTCCAAATGATAAGGGAGCAAGTATCTCCTTGGGATAAGGGTTGTAAAAATTCAGGACGAGGAAAAAATCCATAATGTAAAAATGTCGGGAATCGCCTGGGGGCAAATATTAAAGCATTCAGGTAAAAGCGTAGTCTTTCTTTACCTGGATATAGGATAGACTAGGTACACCTTTAGTGTTCAAAAACACAGTCAAATCCTACTATCCTACCTAACTAAGGGGATAAGTGAAGATCCATTGGGAAAATATTAAGTAGTCACATTCCTTTGTTCATTTTAAAGCTGAATGAAAGTGAATTCTACACAAAGTTATTTATTTCCTTTTTAAGTAACTCTACTGGTTTTACCTTTGTTTTAAGTTCAATCTGGTTTTATGTTTTTTTTGTAATTTTTTCGATATTTTAAAACGTTTTTTTTGTTAAAATTTCAGTACATCTCTTTTAATTTTTTTTTATTTATTTCAGGAATTTTATCAATTTGAATAGATGGACTCTTTGTAAGAAATCATAGTTGCGGAGGAAATATCGTTTGGTTTGAAAATGTTTCAGATTATTTGGAGATTAGGAAAAAATTTCGTTAACTGGATAAGCAGTTATGTTTTGAAGATATTAAAGATGTTAAAAAAGCAGTACATTCCCTTTTTTTTAATAAAGAGTGCTTTATTTAATGTAAAATTTAACCGAGCCCAACTATTTTGTTATCATAAAAGCGGGATCCTAAAGGTTCATTGTAGATTTTCATCTTTATTATTTTTTATTTCCCCTTTTTATATTATCTCAACACAGCATCCTCACGGTTGATATATATCAACTGTGGGGATTTTATGAAGAGGGTTTTCCCGAAAATATCAGAAGTTAAATAAAATGTTCATCCATATGACTTTGAATTTTTGTACTGAAAAATAATATTTTGGAAAAAAATACATTTCATAATACGGTAGATACAAAGATATGATCTATCTCCGTTTATTTTAACTGTTGTAATTAAACGTAAAATTTTAAAAGGAAGACGGTTTTTAAGAGCAAATGCACACGATTCTCCATTTTGATAAAAAGCTTTATGCTGTTATGTTAAAATATTACATTATATTTTCCGCGTGGATGGGAGCATGATATTCATCTCCGGTGTTATTGAGCGCAGAAAACACTCATGTTGTGTAGTTTAGGCAGTACAAAAATTTAAATGTACTTTAATTTAATATATTGCTCCCATGGAAATTATACCCATAACAATGGCAATATAATTAAGAATACACACTAGAACTGCCTTTCATGGGAATTTAAATGGAAACCTGTGTGCCTTTGAGTTAGTACTTTTTGGTTTTACCCATGAAAGAGCTTATGAAAATATACTATTTGTATGCGTCCTGTCTCTCTTACAGTGATGATGATAAAAAAAATATTATTAGAAATTTCAATACCCCAATGGCCAGATTTTTTTGGATGACGAAACACGCCCACATCGCATTTCTTGCACTCTTCTTTATGACAATGGCTGTTTGCTCATGATAATTAAAAAAATAATTATTAAATAGAATTTTTATAGCGCAGTTTCGTGTTATTTGATTTCAAGCGCGTTTTACTATAGTGAAACATGAAACAGAAAAAGGTACAGAAAATAACAAAAGGTATTAGTCGCAGTTGGTAAACGAAACCAGAACCTCTGTCTTACCGGGATAACCGCTCTAACATACTGAGCTAATGAGATCTGTTTATTTTACGTAAGAGTTACCAATATTTTCCTCAATTAATTCCCATATTATTGACTTCAATAATTTTGTTTATATTAATAGATTTGTTAATATTATCTTCTTAAACGATTTAATATTATAATTAAATTTGATGAGCTTCATTAAGTAATTCCAATAAATTGCATAAAAATAACTCTATTTACTGGTCTACCTATTGTTCACATTCACATTCCATTCATACACCTATTTTATTAAAATATTCTATTCATACACCTTTACTATTAAAATGTTCTATAAATATACCTATTCTATTAAAATGTTCTATACATATACCTATTCTATTCATCTACCTATTCTACTCATATACATATTCTACTCATGTACCTATTCTACTCATATACCTATTCTATTAAAATGTTCTATTCATATATACATATTCTACTAAAATGTTCTATTCATATACCTATTCTAATAAAATGTTCTTTACATATACGTATTCTATTCATATACCTATTCTATTCATATACACATTATATTAAAATGTTCAATTCATATACATATTCTATTTACATATTCTTAATATATTATATACATTCTGACTTGCGCCTAAAATTATTCCTTCGGTGCTCTTTAGGTACATTTTCATCAGATAAAGTTACAAAATGTTATTTAGTTTGTATATTATACAAAGAAAACAATTAAACAAAAACAGTGTAAAAATATCAACATTTTAAGACAGAAGTCAATTTATGTTCAACAATAATAACATTCTGATTACTTACATTAACATATACTTTCTTGATTGTGCATTTTACTGTGCATATGCTTTGGAAAACTATTTTAATAACAACTTATAGTTTACGGTGGCACCAGGTAATTGGTCAACAGAAATATCTCTTCGCCACTCGAGGGCGAAATATTACTTCAGTTTCAGAAGAAATATCAAACAGATTATTTTTATATACCAAAACGCCATCTTGTGTTATCCGTACCATCTTACATCCATTTTATCTTACAAAATATTAAACACTTAATACGCTTGCCCCGGGATGCTGGGAAATTGTTTATCGGACATTTCCTGGGAATTCCGACTCGGTGAGAGGGGCCCTCTCGCCGTTGTCGGACAAAGTCATAAACTTTTTACGGCGTTATAAACACTACTTTCCTATTCTTAAAAAGAAATTAATGTTTCTTATATTGCATACCATTTAATTTGACCACGTACATTACGTCAACCTTCTTATAATTCATTGTAAATACCAAACACATTAAATTCATTGACTTACACGACATTCATATCATTATAAAATAATTAAGAATACGCTTTATACCTTCTAACCATCCTCCGAGCACGTGTTCCAAGTCCTAACAAATCAGTGCCCCCCAGTTTACCGGTCGCACCGGGACACGAGTGCTCCTGGCTGGGGTGGTACAATCGCATCGTATCATATCATAAAGGTGCACACACTGCGACAAATAAATCGGTAAATTCGAACAGTTTTCCAATGGATGTCATTGAAACTATTTGTGTGATTACTCTTTTGCTTCGGGGGAGAAGTAAACGTCGGAGGCATCATTATTGGGAACATCTCAAGTCAAAGATTATTGAAAGAGCCGTTTTTAAATCAGGGTCACTATACTCAATTTACATTTTATAATTGCGACTCGTTCTTAATACGCATAGATTACTGAAATAACAATTCGTTTTAATCGAATTACAGCAAGAAATAACTATTTACATCGGAAGAGATCCAAAATAATGCACAAAAATTCATTTTAACCTCAGAAAAGTTTTAAGTTTTTATATGGAAATTTTAGGTAAGTTTTTTAATTTTTCTCTTTAAACACAAAAAAGAACCTACTTTATATATGATACTTTTAATGCATATCATATATAAAAAAAAAGAGATAAGCCGACGTAGCTCAACGGTAGAGCATCTGACCGGCAATCAGAAGGGTGCAGGTTCGAGTCCTGTCGGCGACATTTATCTTTTCTCGGAAGGGTTTTTTCAATTTGGATGAGTGTTTCAGGCTAATAATTATTGTTTATAAAAATAATTGTTACCCTTTGCGCTATGCACAAAAATCTTGTCTTAAAAAAAAAAAAAACTTTAGTTTATCAATTAATAATAGATTCTTATGATGGGTTTAAAGAAAACAAACAACTTACTCCAAAACGTGTCTAAATTGTAAAACTTTACTAAAACGATAATTTCAGTGTTAAATTAGTTTTGTATTTATTACATCGTATCGAGTACCAAAACCGTTTTGCAAAAAAATATGGCTTTCTCACGAAAATAATATAAATTACAAATAGTTACTTCATAATTGTATTACACGGTTAATGATTATTTTACCGCGAGTTAGTTAATTTTTAAATTGTGGTTTATCAGTCAGGTATTTGGTTTTTTTTGTATATTTTAGAGTACCCACATGAAATGTTGCGTAATAGTTATTTGTTCTGACGAAATGAGGGTTCCGTAGAAACTATCGGTCTCAAGTACCATATCATAAAAGAGTTTGGAAAAAATAGTTTCAGAACTTTCGAGGTTTTTCTTGTGACGGGCCTTTTATTTTGTGCAATATAAAAAATATGTTTTTGGTTGGTAATTTAACTACCTACTTTTCCACCATTTTTAAAGGGGTTTTCTATTATTTATTAATATTTTCATAACCTTGTGCAATACTCGAGCATCTACTTTGCAGTATTTATGTTTCAAATGAAAAAGTACTGTTATAACAGAAGTGTTTTCAATGGCTTTAAATAAGAATGACATAGTAAAATGTTAACGGTTTTGTAATTTACTTTGTAAATCGGTTATTTTTTAACATGATCTCTGCTGTTGTTGTTCAATAATTTCACAATCTCGCGTAGGAAGTGTTGTGCAATTGGCGTAATTTTTGGCTAGGCCTCCACTCAAGGTAGTTGCGGCGACCAAAGTATCGCTGCCGCAGAAAATCTACAAACATACGCGTAACAATAAGTTTTTTTTTTTTTTACGTCGCGAAATAATTTTATTTCTTTTGATAACAAAGTTATATTTAATTTAATAATCCAATTTGTTTATGTGTTAATTAGTGGTTATCGCAGACAAAAAAAGTTGTATTGAGACCTCAAACATTTGTGCAACTTACTAAGAATATTGCTTCGATATATGTATCATAATAATAAATAATGTAAAATCGTTTTCACGGATGTTTTTAAATATGTGTGCTGTTCAAAGCGTTCACCACATAGACGCCTGCGACAACAAAGTGTTCACCCCATGGACGCCTGCGACAACAAAGTGTTCACCCCATGGACGCCTGCAACAACAAAGTGTTCACCCCATGGACGCCTGCGACAACAAAGTGTTCACCCCATGGACTCCTGCGACAACAAAGTGTTCACCCCATGGACGCCTGCGACAACAAAGTGTTCACCCCATGGACGCCTGCGACAACAAAGGAGGAAACTGAGATAAGATCTTTTCAATTTTACCATTGTATTTAACCGAACTCATGTTTATTTGATTTCAGTCGGATTAATCATCACACGAATAAATGTTCAAACGCTCCTGCGTATTTAATACTTGTATCTTCCCTTTCTAAGAAATTGCTGAAAAGTGTTCAACATACGTGTTTTACATAATACTTACGCATTCACGTCGTGATAAATGCAGTTTTTACCGTTTAACCGCACTTTGCAATTGTTATAATGTTTTCAAATGATAAACTACATAAAGTAAAACACACTAACGAATAATAAAAATGCAGCTAGATTGTATACCGGGTCTCTCAAGTATCAAGTGTCATTAGTTCGGAATTTATATGGACCTCTTCAAACAAGTATATGTTTAACGGAGACCTACTTCAAATATGTTTTAAACATTTATGTTTTTGCTTCATTTGCTTTGCATATACGAGAAACTTTTAGGTGTCCGCGTTAGTGGTACGAAACTCGTCTCTTTTAAAATGTATTATGAGAGTTTTTGAGGTATTGATATAATGAGAGTATTTGACGTTCGGCAGATTTACGCTAAAACAATCCTCACTAATCTTTATTCAAACAAAAGTAAATACTATGAAAAAAGATTAAACATTCGTATCACTAGAAATGCCAACAAAGATTTACTCCAAATTCCTGTGATTCATACTACTTTTGGGCAACGGAGTTTTAGGTACTTTGCGAAAAGAATTTACAACATTCTTCCGGTTAGCATAAAAAAATGTGAATCACAAAAAATATTCAAACACAATAATAATAATCGGATGATTTTTATAGCGCCGTTTTTGTGAAAAATCACCTCAAGGGCGCTGTACAAATATTACTTCCTATTCTTATATTACATCTATTTTTATTAAATTGAAAAAAAAAGAAGCTAACTATATTTATTCCTTACGAAATATTGCAAGACGCTAACACAAATGATAGAGTGTTTCCATTATATTCAAGAATGTATTTAAGCTAAGACAATGAATTATTATCCATATATTTTTAGGATAAATAACACAGAATACCCTTAAAAGGGCGGAGCGGCGGGGTAGGATGGTGGCCGGGGGGACTGATCCATAACGCCCTCAAAATCTTCTTTGTCTTGGTGACGCCCCTGGGCGGCGTGACGGGACGGTTGTTGATGGTCTGCATGTACGCCAGGTAGCGATTGTCGGCCGGCTTCAGGATCTGGAAGGAGCACTTCAGCGTGTCGTCTACTGACATCATTACACCTGCATTATCGAATTCCCGCAGTTGTTGGGGGCCGAGAAGTGGGTGACCAGTTGCCTCTTGGCAAAGAACTCATACCGGTCCTCTATCACCTGATGCACCCGGCAGATCAGGTCAAAGTCGTGCTTGTTGAGGAACTTGGCCACTATCTCAATGACGAAGTTGAAATTGAAGCTCGTTCTCGCCCCAGCCGGCGGTGTCCTTGTTGGGGTCGGACCACAGCAGTTCGGAGAGCAGCCCCTGGTCGGGCACTTCCCGATTGTATATAAGATTTTTTACAACCACCGGAGCCCGAACAGCCGTTGTAAATCACTTTTGGCACTTCAATAGTACATGTGGCCTTTCGACCGATGTGACCGATTCCCGATGCGTTAATTCAGAAGAACGAAGCAGATTTCAACTTAAAATATTTGGGTTTTTATTATAAAATTGATTTAAGCTCGAGACGGCAGCACTAAAATTATGTAATTTTTATAAATGTAACCTAAAAAATATTGCGGTTATTTTATGCTATTTTTACACCGGGAAAATTAAGAACTTTCCAATATTTCCAAGATTAACCAAGAGCGATTATAAAAACCAGCCGGCAGCCACGGGGCGCCTATGCTGTTTACAATGTAAAAAATTGGACTAAAAGTAATGATAGGGTATTTACCGGTGCACTCACCCAAATTCTAAATTATTGATTCAACGATTTACGAAGCATATCTTTATACAAGTATAAATTCATAGGTATTTTAAAATTATAAAATAATTTGCAAAATTACTGCCTCAGTACAGGTTAGCCTAGTGAGGCGGGTTATGCGAAACTTCAAGTATGACTGTTTATTTTCTATTTTACTTTATAAACCACTGTACACTTACACTATTATATTATATTATACATGTCTTTTAGTTATAGTTAAATTTAATTACAATAATGATATTATTATTAGCGGATGGATATTGTCGTAATTCGCAGTATTGGCACTCGTACTAGTTAGTACACTCGTTTCGTCGGTCACCACCGGTAGATTGCGTTGCGTTCATTTAATTTTATTAAATTAAACTTATTCTTTGAGGATTTGCTTTATTTAAAAGTAACATCCACTTGATATAATAGTGTCGAGACTCCGTTTGGAGAAATAGTGTTATGTAAACTGTGTATCTCACCTATGTTTATAGTTTGACATAACATAATATGATGAAGATGTTAATATGAAAAAATAGTATTCGAAGCTCTCTTTTTGCAAGAAATCATCAGAGAAAAAGCAATATTCTACCGACATATTTCCTAAAATATTGCAATTGTATTAGATAATAAGGAAATATTATTTTACGTACAATTTATTGTTATCGTTAATGTTTTTTATATTATTTATTTTTTTAATACATTTTTGCAGAAATATTTTTGAGCAAGATTCTTGAGAAATATTTGTTTTAAGTTTGTTACATATGTTTTATATGTTTTTTTATTTTATTTTATATGGATACATATACATATATATATACAATAAATAGTTTTTTTTTATATTTAAGTATTATAAGTAATTCAAATTTAATGATACTATTATTAAATTCCGCCAGATTTTTAGTTCTGTTATGTTT
>JAHDVE020009461.1:0-37651 GCA_022606495.2 Halesus radiatus
AAGGACGATAAAATATTCTTTAAAAATTACTTTTTATGCTTTCTGGGGGGCGAGATATGCATTGCGGCCCTGCAGGTCTGGGAACATCTCCTCATGTATTTAATACAGAGCATAACGGGCAGTATTTGCCTCTGCCGACGTTAAAACATAATATAAAACGAGGTTAAGACGTAAATCATACCCTGCGTCGGGGCGTCCATTGTACGGCGCCCCCCGCCTCCCCGTGACCCGCGGGGGGGCGGTCCGGGGGAGGGGGCGCACAGAGGGGGTGGGTATAGGGGGAGCACCCCGCAGGATATGTATTATCTTTACTGCCAAGGGGTGCTTATAAAAACAATACTGCTATTGTTCGCTCATTTTTTTCGCTATTAGAGTTTTTCGTAATTGAACCTGTAAAATGCGGGATTTCTTGCCGCTCTCTGGAATCCGAGAAGTATAATAATATAATGGAGGGCCGAGAGAAATGGACAACCCTTCTTTATCCCATTGTTCCCGCGGGATGAAAATGATATGGATTTGAGGTGTTTGTGTTATTCTGAGCTTATTGTCACCAGCTGGGTCCAGGGGCCGAACACCGGGATTGAAAATATCTTTAGAAAAAAATTCATCCCGAAAAATTAACGGCCTTTTTATGTGCATATTTATTAGGCTAATCTATTCATTCGTAGATTTATAGTGGACCCTTGCGATCCGTAAACAAATGAAATATTAATATAAATCTCAGCGAATTACGTGAGTCTAAATTTTGAATCGTAATACTATAAGAATGCCAGTCTTATATTTTTTGATATTTGAAATACCCTCCAAAATTAACATGAGAATAAAAAAAAAACGTAACGTATATTTGGGGCCAATTTGTTTTGTTTACGCTAGATTACATGAAAGTTAAAATACAGACGTACTACCAAACCTTATCTAAGCTTGTCAAAATGACAAACATTATTATCCAAGTACACAAATATTTATTTATCTTACCTAATTTACCCATAATGTTTACATCCAAGTCAAAGTTTTGGGCAGCAGAAAAAACTACCATTTTTCTCAATGTCGTTTGTTTTCTTCGAAACTCCATTACTGAATGGCCGGGGGTGCCTTTCCTACCGACTCTTGCTTACAGCATCCGTCTTATCAAAGAAAATATATGTTTCGAATGTAAACACATTCAGCAGTGGACTGTTGCGAAGTATGCCCATATATCTGGTGACTGAGTGAAAGCAGGACCATTTGGAAACGAAACTATTTGAAACCCCTACGTATTAAGCTTCATTCATCTCCCAAACTACCGCCCTTAGATTTATGGCCGGGCGCCGTGAGACCGCTTCCTACCTTCGGACCCCGTGCCCAAGGCTCACAATGGTGTGGCACCCCCCTTTCCCTACTACACACTGGCGACGAGGGAATAATTAAAATGTCAGATTCATCATAACCTTAAATATATTAGTCTTAATTATTCATCATATTATTTGCTATGCTTTGAAGGAAAGCTGACCAGGGTGGGAATTTGCCATGAAAAACTAATCTAGTCAGAAACGTACAATATTTTAACGTTTTTTTTTGAAAGAATAATCTTAATAGAAGGTCTCGGGTTCAAATCCCGGCGGGCACAAGTAAATTTTATTTCATTAACTTGTACTGTTTCACGATTAATTAATTTAAAAATAATATATAGTACATTTGCGCACGTTCCAGAGTGGAAGATACTCTCAGTAACGCCCTGGTGAAAGACCACCATTCAGAATTGAAATGTGGCTTAAAATGGCTTTTAGTCGTGTTTGGTGACCAGATCTGAATAGCCAGGTATTTCCCCACATCACTCTTCCCCTCTCCTTCCCTTCCCGAATACCGTCAGCCTCACAACATTCCCCAATTGGGGTTGCCATAGTCTCACTGGCTCCAGACGGTTGGGACTAGTTGGGACTCTTGTTCGGTATACATATAAAAATAAAAATAGAACTACGTTAGCGAGCGTTTAACATGGATGTTCTTGTGTGTCACCAAAAAAAAATGCAAACGGTGAATTCACAAGCTTTTTCTGATTGGGGTTTATAGTTCAGTATTTTTAGTTTAAAACTTCATTTCAAACGTTAGCTTTGAAAGATAAAGCAAGATATCATATTGTTTTTTCACTGACTAACTAACTAACCTACCATCACGCCGTTTCCCCGCAGGGGTAGGCAGAGAGGACGGACCGTCAAACAACTCGATCTTGCCATACACTTCTTGCTTCATTCACACTCATACAACGCCTCATACATTCTCTTCTGTTATTCCGACTTCTGACATGACCCGACTCGAGTATTTGATTCACTTGATCGTGCCATGTCTTCCTCGGCCGTCCCCGGCTTCTTCTTCCATTCACATTCGCGTCATATATTATCCTTACACTCCTCTCTTCGTTCATTCGCTCTACATGCCCAAACCATCTAAGCGTCCCTTTCTTAATCTTGCTCACTACTCTTACATCAGCCTTGCATTCTTTACGAATTTCAACATTTTTCACACGATCATAGATGGTTTTACCGCACATTGCTCTCAGAGATCTCATTTCTACAGCATTCAGACTACTTTCATCCTTCTTCTACCAGTTCCATGCCTCACTGCCATACATTGTTTTTTCATGATAACAAAAAAGAATAAAATAAAGTACTCCCAACAAAAACCCTGCAAAAAACGCTGAAAATAGCGGCGTGTAGTGATTATTTTTTTCACTTTTCGAGGAAAAATTATTTTTGCTCATTGTTTTTATGGCTAAGACAATTTTTAAGTAGTAGTATAGAAAAAAATCGGTTAGTAACAACATGCATATTTTATAACAAACAAAATGGGAACAAAATTTATTGCACCCTCCAGCTTGAAAGATCGCCAAAATGAACAAGTAAATTCACTAACAAAAACAATGTTGTCGAGACACTTATTCTAAATGTTCTCCTTTTAAATGTAACTTTGCATTCGATGAGAAAGAAACGGCAAAGTTTCAAGTTCTTCGGGGTAGTATTACCAAGTTGGGGAGAGTGGCATAGGTTACCCCCGGTTACCGGCTCTTTTCGGGCCTAGCCGCCCCCACCCCGCGCGGCAACTTACCCCACCTTACCGCGTCACCCTAAGTGAAAAGTTACATTTTTGCGGACAAACTCGCAATTTGTCAATGTTTTAAAAACTTACATAATTTAGAGGTTTTAACGTGAATAGTGACGTCTTGGGACGATTTATTACGGTCCAAAGTAATAGAAGCTCATTAAGCTCACTGTAATTGAAAGGATAATAATATACCACTTTAATAAGAAATATTGACATATTAAAATGACACGTTAAATAAAAATAAGATTTGTGACTTCAACTTTTACTTTTATGAAGAGTGAAAAAAAAACTCTTAGGAAAAGTAAGTGGAACTGGAGTGTGTTCTGATTGAAAGGAGAAAATAACATCTTACACCCATAACGCATAAAAACAAGCTGACTTCATAAATTTTAATAGCTACACAATTTTTACATTTGTGTTCTATTATTATTCTTTTTTTAAGATTTCTATTATCAGTGTGTATTTTGTGTAACATTTACTCTAAATGCCTCACAAATTGTGTTAAATGTTAAATTGCTCTAATAATTACAATGACTTGGAAAACACGTATTTAACATTCATTATATCGGATTGGTTTTCGTATAATAATTGTACATGTACTTCTCCTTGGTAGAAATCTTGAGTTGAATAATTTTTTTGTTTTTTTTTTTTGGTTTTTGTTTTTGGATTATACTAAAAATAAAAATGACGTACTTCTTAAGCATCACCAAAAATATTGTAATAATATATTATGTAGGCGCCCGATGTATGAATACCATTTACGGAAGTGAATCTTAAATTATAATTTCAAACTGAAAACACGACTCGGAGAACCGGCATAAATTAAACGCAAAGGCAAAACACGTCAGTTTCCCCGTCACCGTTAAATCACAAAAAATATTTTCCTTATAAATCAGGAACTTTATATTGTTTAATCAAGCGAAATTTACGCATCTTCGCTCAAATATACGCAAACGTAATTCAATTTTCATAGCAAAACTTCAACCCTTCCCAGGGTAAACGAACCCACACAGATGTAACACATGTACAATACATTCACAACAAATTCACAATACGTTGGCAAACATTCACACATTGGCAGGAATCTGTGTACGTATGGTAACACACACACGCCCCGTTCCAAGAATCAAACATAAACATCATGTTTCAAAATTTGCTGGCAGCTTTGACAAATTTATGTAAGTGTTTTACGCGATCCGAGACTTGTTCTGGGAGAGGTTTACACGGGGGAGGGGGAGGGGGATGATTCGCGACCCCTAGAACCCCCCGTCACCCGATACGGCATACGGGATCCAGGGAGTCAAAAGCCTGTTGTGGCGTTTGACTTCAAAACGTTTCTCTGTTATTTTTCAATAATTAATCAGAAATTGAAACATAATTTATTTTGGTATTAAAAAGAGATTAGCTAAAGGATCTTTAGTAGCAAATAACTAAAGTAAACATTTTTTGCGAGGTACGATTTAGAGTATATTTCAATATGATGACCACCCAAGTCGCAATTGGCCAGGGGCATTGGGATTGGGGAACGCCCAGTATTATAGAATGTTGATAAAATAATTATAGGAGGAAGGGAAAGACGATTTAAACCTGCAAGTTCTAGTCAATTCACATGGCTTTAGCTGATTGAAAATACTTCCTTGTTATTGTTATGATTTCTATAGTTCAAGGGAATCATAGCAAAACTGGAGGTATCTTTCAACTATGAATTTATTCAAACACTGACTTCTTCGAGATCCCGTCCAATGTCAAGGTACTTATCGAAAATTAAATATTTAAAAAAAAAATTGCAATATAAAACGATTTTTTTATGCGTGATTAACAGAAAAATATTTTTTCCAATCTCTAGCTAGGGATGCCAACATTCGGTGGATTCTGAAATATAATAAATTTACAATTTTTTGTATGGTTTGTGTCAAAAGTTGTGCCCATCACACCAGCGATACTTTCGACGTTTCAATCCCTTAAAGTTTGCAGTTTATCAGTCGGCAGTCGGCCCGTGGGAGGTACGGTGCCGTGTAGCCAGATTTATGTGTTTACTGTATAAATCAAAGTTACCGCTGACTCCTTACTCCGCCCCTCCCTCTCCCACAGCGCCCCCGCCGCCCCAGCCGACCCCGACACCCCAACACGACTGCAGCAACAACCCTCCCCATGGTAAAAATTATGTAATTCCGCATATTTCATATTTTGCATGACAAGTTGTATTCTTTTGTTTTGACAAGATACTTTGTATGTACCCGACGTCAGGGGTAGCTAGTCGTGACGCGGAGTGGGCTGAGACTGCCGGCCGGGGGGCGGCGGAGGGGTTGGCACCGGGGTGACAGCGGGAGGGGGGAGTGGGGTCAAGGGGGTGACACGTAGCGCTGAAATAAAAAGTTATGCCTCAAGTGGAAAGCGGAGACGTGTAAGGATAATTTATGTCCTTTGTCGCCCAGACAGCAAACAGTGACTCAATTAAGGGAATGATATCCCTTTTAATGAAAATATCACAGCTCCTCCACCGCCGCGCGCCGCCACTGGCGCTGCTTTATTAATTTATGTGTTTTAATTAGCGCGCGATGATAATGCCCGGGAAATTATGCTCTTTTTTGAAGCCTTGTTATAAAATATCCAAATCTGCAGCACTCGGTACTCGGTACGGACATTTGCTCACATCTAATTTATTTTTATTTGTCGTGGCAGGGCGGTATTTCTCTCTCACCGTGTCGTTTCACAGGTCTATAGAAACCGTCAAAATGTATAACCCTCAATATACATTGAAGCTTAAAAAGCTCATCGTAATATGTTTTTATAATATCATTGAATACAATATTAAAATATCTCAAATGAAAGACGAATGCAAATAAATTTAGGGAGAAACTTGCAGTCAATATAGAAAGTTTGCAGTTTGCATATGGGGATGCATTACTTGAGGATGATATTGACAATTCTCAAATTGAGTATGATCTTGCGAAAATTTACTGAGAGCTTTAAGGTGGCAGTAGCTCAATTGGTTAAAGTGCTGGGCCCAGATAGATCGAGAAGTCTTGGGTACGAGATGCGACCTTTATTTTTTTTATTTTCTTTGTCTTTTGTTAATATTATTTTCAATAATGATAAATACGAGTATATGCAAAATTAATAATAAGTACTTTGTAAACAAAGTAAACACCAATGTTTTTAACATATAAATGTGTACATGTTTCGAAAGCATAGCTTCCCTCATCAGAATAGACAGTATACATATATATACAGTATATATAAATATATATCCTGATGAAGGAAGCTTTGCTTCCGAAATATGTAGATATTTATATATTAAGAACAGTGCTGTAAACAACGTATTTCTTATTAATTTTATTAATATTGGCGCCACAAAATAATCACACATTTTCTGAAGAAAAATTAAATTTATGTTTTAGTAGAGCTAATTCTGACAATTCACTTTTTTATCCAACCGATCATGCGTGGTTTGAATGAATAAGAGAGCAATGAGATATCTCAATTACCCCTGTGACTACTGTGGATTGTACTTCTTTTATCAGTAGGATTCTAAATAACTCAAAAAATGATTCATAAAAATCCTCCACGACTACATATAATATATGTACACATTAAGCAAAATTTTCAAATACATAAATGTCCATTAAAATTGTCATATTTTTTAGTATTGACAGAGTAATCAAATATTTTTTCTATTTTTTTTTATTTATATTTAATTTATCCTTAATTTTATATATTTATTAATATGTAAATACTGTCTATAGGATGGGATGGGTGGGATTCCACTGATCTCCAGGCATCCTGGAATAAAAACCATTATTATTATTATTATATTTTATAAACTAATTACAACCTGCACGCATTCCAGTACCGATGTAAAGTAAAATTAAAGCGTGCAACACATGTAGTTTTTTAAAATCAAACTTGCTAAAGTCATCGATAATTAATTATATGCTATCGAAGAAAGTCGAATGTAATTTTAAAAATCTATGATAGTTTGTCAAAGTTGACGACCCCTGCGTCTTGTTTTGAATATGGACGATCCAGCGAGACGAGGATTTAGCAATTGTCACTAACAATTTGTCGATATATCCATCACGGGGCCGTTGCGAACAATCGCCTTTGATGTTAGCTACTGGCATCGTTCGACACCGCCTCGCCTCGGTCCAAAGCGAGAGAAGTGAAAATGTGTAAATACACCCTACGTACTTTCTGAACTCCTGTTCCCATTTCCCTTGCTGCAGGGGTGTTACTACAACGTGTCGTATTGTTTTTTTGTTTGTTAATTTTTAGGTTACATAACTAATAATATTCGACATATATTATACGAGCATTCCAAATAGCAGCGTAGAGGAAGAGTTAAGCATGAATATTAAAATTAACATTAGTCACTCTCCGTATTTATGTATAATGTAGGTAATATATGTTTCGACGCAGCAATTACGCCGCACCATTAGCTCTGGCGTCATTAAATTTGTACCGCTTTTTCCGCACAGAATTTGTAGATTAAGACACCGCATTCCGAATTTCTATGTACTACAAACATCCCTTGAAAACCTAAAGTTTTTATCTACTTTAATCAATATATGAATTTTTTTGTTTAAATAATCTTTATTCAGATGTCTAGCTGAAAAGGTAATATGAAATTCCCTCAATAAATAAAGAAAAATCACTAAGCATACTCCGAAAAAAAAAATAACACGCGTGGTTCTCTTATTGCTATGTTTATATTGTAATTGGCGCGAAAAAAATCACAATGTTTCTTTAAATGCTACTTAAGTCAGGAGTCTTGAAATGTTTGCTCTATTAGAAATATAACGTGTTTCATTAAAAAAAAACCTTCCCTTACGCCCTAAGCTTTTTTTATGTTAGCGTGCTCTCTCTCTTTTCCGTTTTAACATATCTCATTTTCACACAATGTTCAGTTGCCGCTCGGAGGGTATTTACTGGATCTTAATGTAATTATTGTCAGCTCATTATATCTCTTTAATCGTGCGCTGTTTATCTTTGATATATTTATTTAATTGTAAAAAAGTAGGTAGGACTCCATATTATCTGTTGAATAAGATTACAAACTTCGAAAAAGGGAGGGAAAAAAAATAATGGAGACGTGTAGGCTAGTATTATGTCAAATTATTTCGCTAGTTTTGTTTTTAGAATAATTTCTAAAGAGAAGGATATTAAAAAGAGTAGTACCTTAATCAAATATATTATTAAATACCTACTTCGCAATTTGCAAGGCTCCTACCGCCGGCATTCTTCAGTGAATATGATTAAATCCTGTAAAGCGATGACCCCGAGTAAAAAATCATTTTCAAATAACAAGCACCGAATTTGAATACAATGAACTAAATTACCATACTTACGAGTTAGTGTTAACTCGCCATAAATCTCTCAGGTGTTTGGACCGAATGAAGGTTTGTATGGGAGCGGTGGCATACTCATCAAGATGTTCTCTTTATGGCAGTCGTTAAAAGTAAAGGAGCCCTTCAAGAATAAGAATGCCGTTACCGAAATCATAAACGTCACCTTCAGTCAGATCGTAAATTATCACGTGACAAATATAACAAAACCAAATTCGAGCGAATGATAGCGGAATTTTCACCGAAGTGGTGAAAGCTGCTAATAGGAAAAATGAAACAAGAGAAGAATCTTGTGACCCGTTGTTATACAGAATATTTATTATAATAATAAAGAATCTTGTGACCCGTTGTTATACAGAATATTTATTATAATATCTAATAAAGTAAGTGTAAATAGCATCAAAATGAGACATAAAAGATGTCTATCATATTGGTTGTTATACAGAATATTTATTATAATATCTAATAAAGTAAGTGTAAATAGCATCAAAATGAGACATAAAAGATGTCTATCATATTGGTTGTTATACAGAATATTTATTATAATATCTAATAAAGTAAGTGTAAATAGCATCAAAATGAGACATAAAAGATGTCTATCATATTGGTTGTTATACAGAATATTTATTATAATATCTAATAAAGTAAGTGTAAATAGCATCAAAATGAGACATAAAAGATGTCTATCATATTGGTTTTTCTATTATAGAATTTGAATGAAATCATTGATTGAAAGTTTGATATTCAGTAAGAGTTTCGGGTTTCACTGTGGGGAAAATGAAGTGACATTTAATTTTCCCCGATGACAGAGAAAATTGTCCGTCAGCTGAAAGCCGCAATGTCCTTGAGAGTAGTTCCAATCACTCAAGTTACATTTCAGTCGCCAATCCATCAGCGTCGGGCGGCTGAGCGAGGAACGGCAATGATATCAATCATCTCACACTATCGATTGGGCGGCGGGGGACAGTAAGGCGGCTGTGCGGGGGAGGCGGAGGGCGGGGGTGCATCCGCCCTGGAGGAGAGCGTCTGGCGAGGCTGCCTCGGGCGGGGGTTAATCCGCCGGGGGGCAGTGCAGCAAGCAAGCAAGCAGCGGCGTCCCTCCCCCCGACTTGACAATCGATTGACGGGTGTCGTTGCACCTCCTTCTCCCACCCACCCACGCCTCAACTAGTTGCCCCCACCCCCTTCCCAACACCCCCCAGCGGCGCGGGGGCGAGGACATTTGTTTGAACGACCGATCTGACCCACATTTCACTGATATTTATAATAATTGAACCGGGAAGCTGAGAGATGCGGAATAAGTAATAAATCCTCCTTCCTTCTCGGATCGGCCTGCCTCAAGCGCCGCTCTCAGACCGACCGCTTGCGTCCCTCTGCTCTTGGAGGATTTTTATTTTTCTGTTGGCTGCGCGAATGAGAGATATTCCCCGGAAGAATGTTTGGGATGGCGCGGGATTTATGAATATTATTCCAGATAATGTTGGGAATTTAGCGTCTTCCCTGAATGAGATAGACTTTGATAGGGATCTGCGCGCACCGGAAGGGTTATGTACTGCACTTGAGTAAAGTTTAACTTCCCGTAGCTTGAATTTCCGGTCAGCTCTGGCAATTCTTTTTATCGCTTGGAGATCTTTGTCTATTTCATTTCACACAACATCTGAGATCTTTCCTGATTTAGCCGTTTAGATCTTCCTGTTCGAAATATGACTATTTATAATGTATGTATTTGTTCGACTCCAATATTGTAAGGAACTAACCTATCTCGTCTTAGGATTTGTTAAGTATGTTACATTTTCTATAGTTATGGAACCACATAGACCTAATAAAATGAATGCTTAAATTGTATCTAGTAATTGGCACATAGTTTAATTAATTGCAACAGGAAAATTATTCAGTCCATAGATTGATTAAGTGTTATTTCGAGATGCAATTTTCCAGAGAATTAATAATCAGAAAAAACAACATTTTCTAAAAGATTTTTATCGAACTAATTACTGTACAAAAATAAGTGGCGCATGTACGATATATAACAATATGCAACCAGATTCATAAACAGCGAGGCTGTGAAAAGTTGCGCGGGGTGGTGATAAAGGGGTAGAGGGTAGCAGTGGGCGCATAAGGGGTGGTCCAATCGTACAGCGAGATGGAACAGAGGGCAGCCAAGAGTTGAAGATTTACGTCGTCAAATAACGTCCTCCTGTGGGAGGGGTGGATGCCCCACTTCTTCTCGCCAGATCAAATATGTATAATCATATTATGAGTGCAGGGTGAAAACTAAATTAAGAATTGGACAGATTATTGAAAATTGATTTAAATTTTGAGGATTCCCAAATTAAAGATTTGAAACACATTCAGATGGAAAGGACTAAAAAATAGTAAGTTTGGAATCAGTAGCATAAGGGCATCATCATAATAATGGAAAGCAGTGAGGCAGAAGGAAGTAGGGGAGGACAAGACGAATGAAAATAATAATGTTTTCAAATCCATTTTTTCAAAATGAGGTATTTTGAGTTAGTTCCCTATTGAACTAAAGTATCGAAATTAATTATTTTCACGAAATGAAAAACTATTTTTGAACACAAATCGCCAGATTTTTTATAGAGAAAATTTGTGAAATAACCCGCTATAATACAGGTATCACTGGTGATGGTGCTACTGCTGTACTTGTCACCCATTCAAAAGTCACAGTTCACAAGCGGCCGTGAAATTGGTGTTCATATCGCTGTGACAGCGGTCACAGGACTGTGTCGTCCGTGACATGGATTATCTCCATTCGCATCGACATTCGGCATCACAACTCACGACATACATACTCGTTCATACGCAGTACACACTTTCATGCTTTCTGCTTCCCCGATACAGCTAGGTTTCAAAGCTATTGATAACAAGGCTTGAAAAACAGGACACATTTTTAATCTATTTTATAATGAACATTTTAATTAACGCGTTCGATAGTTATTAACTTGCCATGTTTGGATAATATAAAAAAAAACTCTTTTTGGTTTAAAACACTAACTTTACTTGCCTATATTGTCTTTACGAGGCAAGTTTGGAAAGTTATATTGATAACTGTGGTAAATTGTTTGAATTAAAATAAAACGGCTTTCTAGGTTTTTTTTTTGTTTTCTGTTAGTGAAAGTTGAAACATTATGTTAAATTTACATTTTTTAAATGAAATTATTAATTCTTCAATAAATGAAGATACACCTTATGCAAACATTTCATATTAAATAATAAAAACGCTGTTTTAATAAGTAAATACCTATATCGACGGCCTCCGTGGTCGAGGGGTAAGGCTCTCGACTATGAATCCGAAGGTCGCGGGTTCAAATCCCGGCGTGCGCAAGTAATTTTTATTTAATTAATTTGTGTTGTTTCACAATTAATTAATTTAAAAATAATATATGGTATATTTGCGCACGTTACATAGTGGAAGATACTTTCAGTATCGCCCTGAATTCAGAATTGAAATGTTGCTTGAAATGGCTTTTAGCCGTGTTTGGTGACCAGATCTGAATAGCCAGGTATTTACCCTTTTCCCCACCTTCCTCTCCCCCTTCTCCTTCCCCTTCAGCCTCACAACATTCCCCATTTGGGAATGCCATAGTCTCACTGGCTTCAGACGGTTGGGAGCAGTTTGGGACTCTTGTGCGGTATTCATATAAAAAAATAAAAAATAAATGTTTCGAAACTATTGGTACGTGCCTCAGGATAAAATGTTTGATAGAAAATAATGACATATACGCATTAACTTTATATTTAAAATTAGTTTACATGTATAATAGGAAAGTAGGAAACAGTTTACAACAAAAACCCATTTTTTGCAGATATAATGGAAATAATATTTTAGGATGTTTATTCCAAAATTGTTAATTATTGTTATTATTATTTTCTTTGAAAACGTATTAAGGGAATATCAAGTATGAACAGTCCCATGGTGAATTTAGTTGATAACTTATGAGAGTGCAACTTCGTTTTTTATTTTGTTTGTAATAATTAATTTTTTTAACTTATATAAAGAATGTTTTTTTGTAAGAGTAATTGGATGAACGCAGAAAAGATATATTTTAAAGATCATGTTCTACCCATTCTTCTCCAAAAGTTTTGACAGTCTTCTGCTCAGTGGACGATGTACGTATTGTAAACAGAGTCACGTATTTATTCGCAAGAAAGTCCCAATGACTGGCGCAGCGTCATATCACATTTCCATACAATGAAACAGAATCGCCCATTACTCCGGTACTTCAAGACACACCGGATAAGATGATACTGTGCACTGTGTAAGATGTACAGTTTCTGGTCTCTGTGCGCCCGCTACAAATTTATGGAATGGTGACATAAATTACCTACTATTTGACTTGGAAATTGAAGTAGAGGTATGACTATATTAAAAGATTTTCCCAAAGTTTTCTTTACCATGGAAGGTAAGGTTAACCTCCTAAATAAGTAAAATATGAAGAGTGACATGATTATTTAAGGAGGTCAAATATTGTCTTCGTCGTTTTTTATTGGCTTCTGAAATAGGAAAAGGACCCGATTTCTTTCCGATGTGTCGAATTTACAGTCTTCGCCCAAAACGGAAGGCAATAAAAAATCAGTGAGTTTTAAAGTGACATTTTATTATCGGTGGTTTGTAAACAATTTCGTCAAACAGGCAAACTCTTAACTTTTACGATCCAATATGTTGATCGTATAATTTTTACGATTCATTCCTTCATTGGAAGAAGAACATCTCAAAGGTATTGAATGACACGTACCTTTCACAATAAAATCAAATCTAATAAAATCGCTTGAAAATCGATTAACGCGGATATAAATTCTTGGTCAGTTATGACCATCGAATATTTAAGCAGGGTATATAAATTTTCCTACGTTAATTGACGAAGAATTTGAATTAAACTAATATTTATTTTATGGTGATCGTAAAATTAGGATTACACATTAACAAAAGCACCGTATTTGCTATCGACAAAAAAACGAATAAATAACGATGCACGAGCAACTTTCAGAAACGTTAAAAATCGTTTTAAAAACATGAGATTTATCTCTCATCTCAATCAAATAGTAAAAACGTGAACATGAACAAAACTTGTCGAACTTTAGACAGAAGTGAATATTTTATCATCGTTTTTATTTATTGCCTCATTTCCTGCAACATTAAGAATGTTGTTCTAATGAAGTTTAAAATAAATAAAGATGTTACAAGGATCGACGTTTCTACGGATTTGAAAACACTGTAATTCTTTTAGCTGTAATTAGTCATTTACAGTATTTGCAGTTTAACCTGTTTGAAGGTAAGTTCCTGTGATGGAGATAGTGATGCCTAACAGCCGGAAAACATATATGTTTGACAGGATAAAACAAAACTTTCCTAGACAAGCAATAATTTGTACGATACTTCAAAAAGTAAATAAGTGATAGAGCTGTTCGTTGGAGCAATGATTTTATTGAAACCCACTCAGTATTTAAACCATTTGCGAGTAGCAGTTAAAAACAATACCCATAACAATTTGTTGTATTTCTTAAATTATTTAAAAAAATAAAATACCATAAATAATTTGCAAGCACTTTTTACATACCTTTCAGTGCATAACATTCACATTAACGCATAAAATAATATAGAATCACGAACGTAAAAAGTGTAACCCATAATAGCGATAAATACTTAAAATAACTATTGTGGGATGGGCTGGTTCATAATTATCAATTTGAAGTCGGGTAAACTGAAAAGCTTAGTCGAATTTATTTCTTAACTTTCCGGTTCGTGTCTGTTTCACCACGTCTTTAATTACCACGAGATTGACGATTTAATAATATTTATGTTTTACTTTACTAGATACAAATACTTTCAGGCAAAAGCATATCCAAAAAAAATGTATGTCACGATCCTACCAACTGAAGAAAACATCTATACGTATAGAGAACGATTTCAGAATCAATCAGCCAACTTCTAGTTTCTTCTCCGCCATTTCCCCCATTAACTATTCTGTACTGCCCCCTCAGCACCGCGCCACCACTAGCCACCATGGCACACAACCTTCTCACCACCCCTATGAAGTCCTCAAAAGCCTCCACTCCGATTCACGATGCCCTGTACCATATAAATTTTAGTATAAACATATAGACGTCAGAAATATTCAAGTTTGTCCACATTGATCAGTAAACATCACATATTTTGTTAAAGGTGATTTCAGCAATACATAGTATATACTGATTAAGGGTACACATGTGGATATTTTTTTTAATTGTGCATATTATACATACAATATAATGACATTAAGCGTAATTTAATTGCTAAAATTTTCCAGCATTATTGTAATCATTCTTCGTAAAAGAAACTTGTAATTCTATTCCGCGAAAATAATCAAGTGATTATTATGGTAGTGGCGAAACCCGCTCGGCAAAAGTATGTAACAAAAAAAGTGACGTAAACAAAATTATTGTTTTATTTTTTAAATTATAATGTCAAGTTACCGCTTCATATGAAAATAGATTATTACTTAATAGTTAGGTAGTTGATGAAAAACTTTATGAATTGAATTCCTTTGAAAATCTAAAATTCCATTTGCAATTTGCGACCCCGTACGTGCTCTTGCAGAATAAACGTCGATCACAGTCCGCCCGACCCCACAAGACATTCCCACCCACTCCCACTTCACCCACTCCTCACCCACTCTTCACTCGCCATCAACCTTTCCCAACATCCCCCCACCCCCCGCTCGGCCGCCCCACTCCCCCCGGTTGCACCTGCCCCCTGCTTACCGCCCGTCTCAGTTGAAAAGTGCAGGTGACACTAAGCAGCGTGCCTTCCTACTCGCGCACCTCAAGGAGGTCGCGGCGAGCGTCTTCCGTCTCGGTCCCCCGCTGCCCCGCATTGATCTGTCCGTGATGTCCGTTGGACGTTGGACGTTGGACGTGTGGACACGACGGAAGTATTCTCCGTTCTCCGTTCTCCGTTCTCCATTCGCCATTCGCCATTCGCCATTCGCCATTCGCCATTCGCCATTCGCCTTGCACACCTTTGTCTGACACGGTTCTATTATTTATAATGCAGTTACGGAGATTGCAGTACATACCGCCGCGGAATGCAGATCTCTTGCATCCCCGCATACGTGACACTCAATTTAAAAGGTTAACAGCATAATTATATTCAACTCTCCGCCAAAAGATCGGTAAAATATCAATAAGGTCAACGGGATTTCTTGTCATTCAAAAACTGAAGAAATCGTTGGATTTTAATAAACGTATGACTTGCTTTTGACAAAAACTTTATAGTTTTATATTTTTATGGTGAACGCAACTGGGGAAAATTTCATTAAATGGAAGCAAAAATCTTTCGAAAATTTCTTTTAAATCATATTTTAATAATATTAGAAATATATTGCAGCAAGATAAATACGGTACAATTTTATTGACTCGTAAATGAAAGAAAAACGTGAATTGTAAACAGATTTTAAAATGCGCAATTAATCAATAAGGGTTTGAAATATGCAAAGATAATATGAATAGTATGAGTTGTTAACAACTTTTACTGTATGTTTCAACTCCTACAGAATTACGTTTCGCGTCGTAAAACTAACTGATTCTCGCGCTTTAAAACTTTAGCGTTGACCATGGTATGCATTCATACGTGCACGACTCTCTGGCACTAGTTTAGGAAGGGGGTGGGAGGTCTCGGGGGTGGCGGCTGTGTGGGTGGCGGGGGACGCTGGACACAAGTTGAAGACTGTCCCGTCTGTTCCCGACAGTCCGGCTGACGGGGGAAGGGAGGCGGGAGATTTGTGGGAGGGAGGACTCTAGAAGCTGTGTCACTCAATTTTATTCGAGAGCGAAAGAGTCGGTGGATGGAAGGCTCCTTTGAGGTGCGCGAGACGGAATATGTAAGGCAGTCGAGCGAGCCGCCCATCAGCTAGCATCCCTAGCGCCACCCGCCCCCCCGCCCAGGGATGATTAGACACAATGTCCGCCTCGGGCATGTGACAGCTTTTTATTACGGACGTATATTGTGTGACTTTCGTCAGACGGAATGAAGACGGTGACAGTGTATTAAAAGGGAATGTCAGCGATAAAGCTGTGTCGTGTATTGCGCAACCTTCCTCCTTACGTTGAGCACAGCACATTGGAGACAGGAGGATTGTCGAGACGGACACAGCTTTGATTATTATTATGTCATTTCGATACTCGCCCGAGACAAGGAGCAATATTATTATTTGAATGTCAGTCATGGAGCTCAAACTAACCGAAAATATATTATACCAACCAAAAAAACTTTGTGTGTCACAACCAAAATTCGCGGACTAGATTTTGCGTCATGAAACTTCTATCTCTGTATGTCTAGACTGTACAGGTCTATTGCGACGAAAATTCCGCTATGAGCTATTGAGCTTTGAGGGATTCATTTAAGTAGACAAAAAAGGTATGATGCCACGTTCCAAAAAAAAATATTTTATTTAGAAAACCAGCAGTTTACAATAATTATTAAGTACGAAAAATACATGTAAAAATTGGTTTTTACTTAAGTATTTAAATTATTCAATTAAAAAAAGAAAAGTTACAAGGTTAGCCTATGGGGTTAGGATGATGGGAGGGAGGGGAGGGGAAAATAATCTAGTATGTGTAAGGTAATATGTATTGTGTGGATGTTATTTTTTAATTTTAGGTTTGAAATTGTGAGGAACTGATTTAAATAAGTCCAACTCAATGTATGAAGTGTTAAAAATGTGTGAAGCACGGTGAATAAACGTGTTTTGTTTTGATTTATTGTTGCATTGAGAGAGGCTTATTGTGTGGTTTTGTCTGGTTTGTCTGGTGGGCACTCTTCGTTGAATTTGATGTGAAAACTAGTTGAAAAATAACATACATAATAAACATGCATATCGTATCTTCGAAGGCTTTTGTGTTTCCAACATCCAATATTCCATCCAAACCATTTGAATTTTTCATGTATTCCCCCAAAGCAATATTGAGCAAAAATTTAATTAGGCAATTATAAACAAAAAGGCATATTTTTTGCTTTATTCTTAGTTTATAACATATTCAACGGCTGACGATTGTGCCCGGAGCGCAGGACTTTATCTGGGTACTTATCTGGAAAAGCTTTGGAGCTCGTCCCCTATTGTTTTTCAAGTGACAGCGGTCAGTAGAGTCAGCTTATTTAGTATCTACTGCACGGACGTTCTTCTCGGTCTTCGAATCTTCTATAGGAGTGAATTTCAGATTATTTACCGGGATAAATAACTGGGATTATTTGCAGAGTACCGTTTTTTTTAAATATATTTGATAGTGACTAAGTACAAATGGTTACTTAGACTACGTATTTTAATGAGACAGTGTTACTTTATTTAATACCATTTCGTCATCTAGTTTCCAACACAACCATAAGTGTATGTCTTTAACAGATAATATATACAACTGTAATGCAATGTTTCAATTATTATATTGTATCAGTTTCCTTTGTTTATTTTCTCTTTTTAAATTCCCGCATATTATTATTATTATATAGATACTTATTTAGCAGTGGAGTGTTGCCCATAAGGCTGAAAAGCAGTGCCAAACCAAAAAAAGAACCATAAAAATATTATGAGTCAAAACAACCTAAAATGGTTACATGAAAACATCAAAACATGGCTAATGCTTCACTAAGTTTCTTGCAAACTCTCCTTAATTTAAAATAATACTAAATAATTAAACTCATGTTTATACTCGTCTTTTACAAAACCATATTGTTTGTCACCTATATAGAGGTATGTATACAAATTTGCATTTGCAAATAGGTGAATATGGGTACATAACCTACTACTGAAATTGCATCTCCGTTCTTACTTTTTATTATTTATATTCTACTTTTTATAGGATATTCATTTTTATGTAATCCGTTTTTACGGTTTTTCGTGTATTTTAGAAATATTTATGTAGATAATTTCATGTTTTTTCATATATATTTTTATTTAAGATTTTATTTTTTATATGTTTAATTGTGCACAATTATTTTTCCTCGATGAAATATTAAATTTATTGTTACCCATTCTTAGAACAGACAGGCTTTTGACGGCCTCCGTGGTTGATTGGTTACGATCCTCGACTACGAATACGAAGATCGCGGGTTCAAACTGCGGCGTGCGCAAGAAAATTTTATTTGATTAATTTGTGTAATTCTCACACTTTATTCATTAAAAAAATATGTATATTTGCGGCACGTTCCAGAGTGGTAGATATTTTTCAGTATCGCCCTGGGGAAAGATCACCATTCAGAAACGAAACGTTGCTTAAAAAGGCTTCAGCCGTGTTTGGTGACCAGATCTGAATAAACAGGTACTTACCTACCTTCCTTTTCCCTATCCCCTTCCCCTTTAGGCTCACAACATACCCCAATTGGGGTTGCCTCACTGGGTCCAGGCGGTTGGGAACAGTTGGGACTCTTGTGCGGTACTCATATAAAAATATGTTTAAAAACGTAGTCTAGTAAAGCGGGCAAAGTACAATGTATTTGTATCAAATTATTTATTGTCAATAAACGACTCGGTTGTCAGCAATGAAAAGAAAATAAAAAATATATATACAAACACATCAATTTATTTACAAATAGAAAAGCATCCTGTACGCTCATATATTCAATTGGCCACAACAATCGGCTGAAGATGATAATGTTAACACTATTTTCAAATATTCAATGCACAATTATTACCCTAACTACGCACATCCTACCTTTGGACAAAGAGCAATCCACGCCACTGGTGTGTAGTATGATATTGTCAAAGTTGATTTTTTTGTATGTTCCACAGATGGAGGTTGAATTCTACTCGGAATAAGACTGCTGCGAGCATAGAATAAAGAAGGACATAAGAAATGCTATGTGGGCTTCTTTCGTGCTCCAAAAGTCTGGCCAATCGGGCCACACATTTCAAATACAGAACTATGTTACACCATCATTATGAAATTCAAATGGGATCGCGATATTCGATCTCAGGTATATGAGAGACACAGAGCGTGTTAAATGGCTCAGAACCAAAAGATATTCAGTCAAAGGCACACAGGCTTCCATTTAAATCTATATGAAAGGCACTTCTAGTTTGTATTACTTATTATAGGTATGGCTGTAAGCTGTAAGTAACTTCTATAGAATGTTTGAACATTTTCAGAGTACGGATCCCAATAAGTTTCGAAAGTATCGGCAAGTTGGACGAATTGGTGGAAGAAGAAAGGGGAAATAAGGGCAGAGAGGTGGACAAGGGAACGATCATCTGAATACAAGCAACAGTTTAACAAACAAGGAGACAAAAGTGCAGGAGAAGGCCTCATTGTTTATTCAATGATGCATGCAACCGCCCCCCAGCCATAAACCCAACTCCCGACCCCACTCTCCCCTCTACCATGCTGCCGAACGTATAAATAACAATAGCCCGTTTTCCGCCGCTCTCCCCTCACTGGAAAAATACAGTATTTTCACTGACTCAAGGTGTTACAATATTCAAATATTGCGCGCCGAAGACGTGAATTAAACAGGCAGTTCGTAGCATTTAATGAGATAAGCTCCAGGAAATTAAATCGATTATATCGGTAGTCACCATCGGAAGGCAGATAAAGTTCTAATACTAAGTTCGAGGATTGCACTTTTAACCAGAGAATCAAGGTTAAAAACTTGGAATAATTACTATTAAATACTCAAATACTATATTCCCTTCGGAAATCAGAGATAATACTTCGCTAAACATATTTCTTAAACGTGAATGTGAATATTGCGCTTCGAAATTTTGAACTGACGTAAAGAAGGGTAAGTCCGTTCATAATATGAAGTCATTAAAAATGAAGGGAGTTATCTCTGGCGTTGAAAAAAATATTTGTTTATTAAATTAACCTTTTTTTCTAAAAAACAGTTAGAATTAACAAATTATTAAAAGAAGATTGTTTTACGTTCGTTTTTCAGTTTTCATCCCAAAATCTGTTTACCAAAGGCGTGACTTTGTATTTGCCAAGCTTACGTGACAGACAGCGGGGCAAGTGACTGGGCGGAGGAGGTGGCGGGGGGCGGAGGAAGAGTACTGAGGGTTCGTTTAGTTTGCACAAATAAAGCTGACCGAAACTAAACTACTACTTGTCGTGGGTAGTTTACTATGTTTGGCACTGTGAGGATTTTCAGGAATTCACGTTTCTACGTAGGAGTTATATTTAAAATACCGATACACGTGTTTTTTATGTATTTTACAGCTAAGTACTAAGTATAAGATAAAAGCTTTCTAATCTCACCAATAAGAATATGGATGAATGAAATAAAGTTACTAATTGCATGCTCTAGTATTTATTTTTAATTATAACCTGCGTTATATGACCTACGCATTTGACTTTGAGTACTGCGATTGCGGATACTTGCCACAATCCAAAATTATATTGAATTATTATTATTTATTTTTTTTATATATGGGTTCTACTAGATAATTTTGTGGTGATAATTATTATAAATGATGAAATTTACAAATATTTATTTGCTGCTTAATACTATTATTTATTTACTATTGACTAAGTTAGTAAATAAATGACTACATCGTATCTATCCGCACGTTGTTTGCTCATGATGCGTACCTACTTGGGAACTGCCTTTCAGGTAGGTATGTTAAGAAAACGTACACTTTGCGCACATAAGTGTATTCAAACAACGAGTAACCCGCGTACTCTTTACTTCGTGATATTATGAAGGTAGTGGCGGGAACCTTCCCGCAGAATTACGCCAAAAGGTAAGCAATATTTTCATGCGGCTTGGGAAAAAAGCAATGGGCAGGTAGGGCGGGCCCGACTTCAAAATTCAGGGATATTGAGCACACGAGCGAGAGATTCTTTATTTAAATTTTCATATATTTGCCACCGTGTGCGTACGTCAGCCGAAATACCATCATCTGCCGGCAGTTCGGCAGAAGGCTGCTCCAGCAAAGGGGGGTAGTTTACATCCAAATGATCGGATTGGGTCTCAAGCGGGCCACCCTGGGGGCAATATGAACAGAATGCCACGGAACCTGCGGGAAGGGATGCCATATCACTAGAAGAGTAATTTTGATTTTTTACAAAAGACTTTCTTTTTGCAGAACTTGCGGAAATGAAAATCAATGTAAAAGAGAAAATCCTGCGTTCACTGATGCGCCTATCAAACTCTGAGAAGAATCAATAAAACTATATTTAATATATTGAAAAGAAGCAACATTATGCTAATAAATTTCTGAATTTCGCATAATAATATATTTTTTGTATTAAACTATTTATAAAGTGTCCAATGCTTTACATGTATGTAGATTGAATTTGTGGGATGAAAAGGATCATGATCGTGATATTAGCACGCAGTGATATGTGTCCAATCCCGCAAGTAAGGCGCCCGTCTGCGCAACACTTTATTCTTGTAACATTCTTTCTTTGACCGTTATTAAATCCACTTCAATTCGACGGAATGCGAGTGGATTTGCTCGGCGGACGTTTCCCGCAGCCACTAAGAGAGTAGAGGCTGCCATTCGGACCGGGACCCGGCGTGGAACGTGTCAAGGGGCGGGCCGGGCCTCCTTCGCATTTACATACCTAGCACGGCGAATTCTTCAGACACCCCGTACCCCGTACCCCGTACCTGGTAGCACCACCCATACATATCCTGTATCTCCAGAAGCCAGAGGCGCGCGACAAGGGTGCCTCACGCGACAGTGGAACGAACTCTCGCTGACCACTGACCAGTGACCGCTGTATTAGTTATTATTTTGCCGACTCCACTTTAAGTAGGCAAGCAATACTTTCAATTTTTTGTGATATTTCAAATAAAGGATTATGTGATATTTAAAGTAATAATAAGGTTTCAAAAAAGAGTGGTAAATAGTGAAAACTACGTTCCTGTTGCTTTATTGTACGATTGTTTTCAAAATACAATTAGTATTACTATGTTTGACAATTAAAAACTATGGTATTTTTTTGGTTTTTGTAACTAAGTGACGTGACGTCGTTCTTGTTTTAGTAGTAAAACTGTCAAACTAGCATCGATAACGAAAAAGTTATTTCGGCCGACCTACCTGCTTCTTTCTCAACACGTGGCATAAAGCCATCGAAATTCAGTGAGTGCGCCCCTGATCATAATTTTTGTTACCAGAAAAATTCTGTTATATTATTTGTTTCGAGAGTCGTTTGCGGGCGACCCCAATATCGATGTAACATAATGCTCCGGTTCAATCTCCCGTGGTTGCGTATCAGGAGGACATAACGTGATATTAGGTCGCATGAGTCGTGTAGTACGTGGGGCGTATGAGACACTAGACCCGCTGAAGAGTAAAGGGGTGGGCCCGTAACACCGCGCTCATCTTCTGCAACCCTGATACTGCCTCTGTCAATGGGAAAAGTAATCGAAAACGCCGAGAACGGTTTATTTTTTTACACGCAATGTTATCAAATAGAAAAGAAGTCAACACATCTTGCCTGTTTTCTTTTCTTGTATTTTATTGAAAACCATATTTTTCCTTCGCTTTAATGAAATTAATTTAACCCACAAGCCGATATAGCCATACTAAATTAAAAATAGTACTGTTATGCCCCTATAAAAATCGTAGGATTAAATGTGGTAACGTAATAAAATCATAATAATATGCCGTGCTTTCTGCAATTGGAAGCTAGCTAATTCACTTGAAATACAATTGCATGGAAAAATGTCGATTACAGATAGTATGTAATTGGAAAAGTTAGAAATTTTTGAAACGTAGCATTTTTACGAGTGACATGCTAACTGCCCCATTACTATTATGACCTTACAAAACAATGTAAATTAAGTGCATCCGACTTGGGCCTGACATAATGGCGAGCATTTAATTGTGTTGGCAAAATGTCGTGTTGTTTCCCGCAGTAAGAAGTTGACATTAAAAAAAATAAAAAATAAAACACAAAAAATGTAACGCAAGAAGCAACGAAACAAACGTCAGTAGAAGGTGGAACTATGCCGTGCATTTGTCACAGTGAAGCTAGCGTTTTCGGGATGTTTCATTTTGCAACGGGTGCTTACTTGAAGTATAGGTACGCAGGGAAAGTATAAATACATTTAATTACTAAATGAATTAAAAAATATACTTTGAATACGACTTTATTAATATACACAGATATCTACATGTTTCGATAGCGACACTTTCTTCGTCGGGAATATACAGCAATACATTAATACTTAATAATAATTCCTGGTGACAAAAGCATCGCTTTCAAAACATGTCGATATCCCTGTATATTAATAAAGTGGTGAATACAAAGAATATTTTTAATTCATTTATTAATAATAACTCCAAAAAGTGAATACTAATCGTTTCAAGAAACTGTAAACTTAATTACATTAATCTTTTCTCACCCGCTGAATTATTGAGAAAATGGTAACTGGAAAACAGAAGTCAATCCATCGGTACCGATGAAAAGCTTTCAACATTATCCAGGAGAAAAGAAAATACTTCAGGATATTATTTTTTCTACGCCTAACAAATTTTGGTGCGTTGTGCACCGATACGGCAGCTGCGATTTCTCTATTACTATATTGCGTATGTGTACCTGAACCTGCGTGGTAACCTTTTACAGGTTCATTAGAAATTCCATAATGTAGTAATTTACATAGAAAAGTTAGACATGACCTTCGTCATTGAGATAAAGGCCAAGTTCCTCAATAAGCACGACTTTGACCTGATCTGCCGGGTGCATCAAGTGATAGAGGACGGGTATGAGTTCTTTGCCAAGAGTCAACTGGTCACCCACTTCTCAGCGCCCAACTACTGCGGGGAATTCGATAATGCAGGTGCAATGATGTCAGTGGACGACACGCTGAAGTGCTCCTTCCAGATCCTGAAGCCGGCTGACAAGCGCCACCTGGCGTACGTGCAGACCAACATCAACCGTCCCGTCACGCCGCCCAGGGGCGTCACCACGATAAAGAAGATTTTGAGGACCCTATGGATCAGTCCCCCCGACCACCATCCTCCCCCGCCGCTCCACCCTTTTAAGAGTATTCTGTGTTATTTATCCTAAAAATATATGGATAATAATTCATTGTCTTAGCTTAAATACATTCTTGAATATAATGAAAACAATCAATCTATCATTTGTATTAGCGTCTTGCAATATATCGTAAGGAATAAATACAGTTAGCTTCTTTTTTTGAATTTAACACGTATGAAAACTTAGACCAAGCCATATTTAGTTTTGATAATTTAACTGCATCTCTTTATATGGTCTATAAATAATGTGTAATGATAACCTGTCCAAAAAGAGAAAATAAATGTAAAAAAAAAAATCGTAGAATAGATGTAATATAAGAATAATTTAAGAATAGGAAATAATATTACAGCGCCCTTGAGGTGATTTTTCACAAAAACGGTGCTATAAAAATCATCCGATTATTATTATTATTATGAATAACGTATTTGCAATAACTTTTTATTCAACTCTTCCAGATTTTTAAAACTTTTGATGATTTAATATTGATTGCCAATTGAGAGTTGTTTGACTACTCATTTAAAAGACATTTGGCATTACTTTTCTTGTATCAGTAAATAGAGAGAACTGTAAAATCATATTATGTACCATGGCCAAATCAGGAATCTATCTTTAGAAACATTGATGGACTTCTTTAAACTTTTAATCTTTCTAGGTTTTATAAAACAGTTAATAATAATTCTCATTCAATTTCACTGAAAAAGATCGACAAATCACTTTAAAATTAAATAACCCGGAGAGAACAGCTAACCCAAGTCGCTTTACATAAATGTTCTCGCATGCGGCGTGCCAATAAAACGTTGGAAAATTAACATGACTTTTGTTTAACTGGGAAGAAAAGTAGTATTCCGGCAGCCGGCGCAACCGTGCAAAGAAACAGTGAAATTGGAAATGAAAGGAAAAAAGAAAAGCTAATTGCAACCTCCACTGAATACCGGCCATTGAAATTAAACGCAGGTAGCTCTCGACTCAAGTCCGAGAACTTTCATTGAAAGGCTCTGTTGTCGGCTCTTAGCTCTCTGTGGGGGTTCGAGAATAACCTAATTGCTTTTAAAATTGGCGTAAGTACGCGAGTTTATTATTTTCGGTAAGTCAAATGAAAAATAATGGCAAATGTGAACGATGTGAACGTTGGCGAGCACAGCGAACATACGTTCTTCTACATTTCGGTGTAATTTTGAGGCGTAAATGTCTCAATTTCCCAAAATTTCCAAGCACCAAAAAATAACCCAATTTTCATTTCATACTTAGCGAGTAAAAAATGTTGTCACAATTTCGTCAAAATGCGGAACGGAATACACATATTAAGAAGCCTTCCAGAGGAATTTAAAAATACATTTTGTTGCACTCCGTGGCAGAATTCGTAAAGCATTGGCTCAGAAATCTCATTTACGTAATAATTATAAATTATTTTCAATAACCGGCGATATTCGACGTATTAATGGAAATGAGATTTTCGATAATATTCTCAGAATCACTTATATAAATATCATTTAATAATAATATCTGACTACCCAGGTTTCCCCTACATTCCCTTCCCTCACATCTTCTCGCTCTTATCTTCAAATATGCACCTAATGGGGATGCAAACAAAACCCTTCTTATTTTTATGTGTATTACTGTCTGTATCTATATTTTCTCCTCAACTAAAAATAAACAGACCTACTGTCTCTAGTTTTTTTTTCGTTTGTTTCTCACACGTTCTAAAAAAATAAATGTCGATAACTTTAATGTATGTAAGAGGATTTAGGCAAAGTAAAAAAATTGGGTATTTTAAATTCTGTTCAAGATGAGAAGTTTTGACTCCACACCAATATACTATAATTTTTCTCCGCTGTCCATAAGGCAGCGCTGGATCTGAGCGAGGAGGCGCGGAGAGCTGGCGGCGGGGTGCGGAAGAAGGGTAAAGTGAGGAGAGAAAGGGGTGGTCGGTTGGGTCGGAACGGGGAGGGAGACTGTCGCCGTGTCACCGCCGAGCAGTTTTGAGTGAAGCCTGCACCGCCACCCCCTCCCCGTCTGGGCAGACGGAGACAAGTCCTAATCAATACCCTGGACGGAGCCTCGCACAATTCCGATGAGTGAAAAGTAGCGGCGCTGCAGTGGAGAGCGGAGACGGCGGAGGCAGAGTCGGTGGGTGGTGCAGTGGGCGCAGTGGGCGCCTCGAGGGCTCTCGCTGCCTCAGCCCATTGTGGGGAGGATAATTGAAATGCTGGGCGGAAATCGTTCTGAAGGAGGTCCCTTCAAAAATTTCATTTCAATCATAAGACGTTTTCTGTTTCTTCTTTTTTTGTCAACTTTCAAAGTTTGCTGAGCAGAATTATACTTATAAGCCAAGGATCTGGTGAAGCAAAATTTTAAAACACTGATGCTATTATACAAGAAATTATCAAAAATAAAATAAGATCTTCCAGAAAACATATTGTGTAAGCTTACTTCTGATTCCGAATACCGCGTAATTTTAAATATAAATAAAATGTAAATAATAACTACCGACAGAAATGTTTAAAAAAAATATAAATTCTAGTAAACATATGTTAATACGTTATAAGTAAATACTAAAGACTCTTTAGGTAAGTAGATCGAGCTGATAAGCTGATTCAATTAACTGTCGGCACCCAAAAATACACCCTTTGCAGGTTGCTAACTCAAGAAATACTACGAATGATCCATCTGTAAATTCTATACGGGTAATTAGTAAAATATATAAGTTTATAAAATAAAACAATAACTTTGTTTTACATCACTTTTATAACAAAGTTATTGTTTTATTTTATAAATTATAATGTCACATCACCAAGTTACCGCTTCATGTGAAAATATAAAATATATAAGGTTTCAAAGGAAAATAATCCTCAAAGCTTAATATTTTAAATTCTGTATGAAAAACGTACCGAAATTTTAGGTAAAACGTTCAAAATTGCAATCACTGGGTTTAAAACTGCAAGTATTTTCTTACATTTTGGTATGTATTTCAATAAATTTAAAGATTAGGATTTCTGTCATTTGAAACCTTATCCATTTTCTAACTACCCATATAGAATTTCTGAAAAAATCATCAGTATTATTGCATAAGTTAGCGACATGTAAATTAATGTTTAAGGACATTAATTGCTTTCTTTTGAATTATCGTCATCGTTTATTTGTGAAAATTTTATATAAAAATACTTACGATGTCATGTGAATGGCTTTGTTTGGTATGCATTGGCTTACTCTCTATAAAATCTTTTAGAATGCATAAAAATATTAACCATTTTTAGATACTAGTGATGGATTCTCTGAAAGTGCATTGCCGTAAGAAGATATGACAGACGTTGACAGGGGGGCAACTACTGCACCCCCTTGGGAGTTGGGTTAGGGAGGTGGGTAGTGAATGGGGGTGGGAAGTTTCAGTGGGAGAAGGTGGAAAAGGTGAACTTAATATATGGGAATATACCGGGTTCAAGAATAATGTTATTTATTAATTTAACATCAATTTGATGGGTCTAATCAACGTTCTTATAGTGTATGATTACGATAGGGTTGATGGATATTTCATGACAAATTCGGTATGCATAATCTATATAAAGCAGAAAATCTGTTTATCTGAAACTTCAAAATTTTCTGGGCTCTGGCGTTGCGAAATTTGTACAGTTTTACTTATAAGGAGCATTTGGGGGCAACCTATGGAGATTAAAAATACAAATTATCCGTTCAAAAAATAAATCGTCAATCTGAATAGAAAAGCCACGTGTTTTTACCCAGTTAATTCAGCAAATGAATGGAATTTAAAACGATAGTAAATTCTTTTAAAGATATTATAATTTCATAAAAAAATTGGACGTGCCTAATCAATTTACTATTTACAAAATATTTGTCGTAAAAGTAGTAAGCAAACTACATTAATCTTCTCGGCTACGAAATTCACTTTCCTCCAAGGTCAAAAAATCTAAAAATAAAAAGTTTCCTCATCGATGTCGAGTTGTTACCTCAGGAGGAGTAGACGAGTGTCGGAACTATCAAAGTCCTCGATCACCGTCAAGATGCCATCCATCGGATAACCGTCTGGAGGACATCGCTCAAGTGGCTCATCAGACTCCTTCGCCGGGACAATGACGGGTGACACCGCGCGGCTCACGGCTCCCTCCAGCCCGTTGTCTGAAATCTGTGGGACAGTGGGGTGCAACCAACCCGCTAACTAGAAGACGAGCATATTAAAGGTTAAAGTGTGTTTAGAAAAAAAAAATTATCCTTTAAATACTTACGATATTTTAAAATTATCTTTTGATACCATTTTTGTAACAATGGTTTTTCTTACAGTCTCACTGGGAGGGGTTATTGTGTTAAAACATCATAGTACTGATCCATTCAGCTATCTGAAATAGCTTAAATTAACGCGAAAAAGTATGGATTTTTTTCTTGCTTTAGGGTTAATGTAGAATTAAATTGTTATTTTTGTTGGTCATCAGATTCTTAAAAATCTTCATATTAAACTGAATTTTCAATGAAAAAGGGCGTTTCGAATAAATTTTCACTTGTTTTTCACCTTTAGCCATGTAAAATTTAGTACAGAAATACGTAACCCTCTGTAAATAATTATTAAAAACTAATTGACGTGCAGTTTGCGTCCAAATGTGTGCATTTTGTGTTAGGTAAACGCTATGTATGTATGAAACTATTTGAATAACTAACTTATTCCAAAGTACAATGAGTTTCTGTACTTTTATGTATCCAAAATCATCAACCATTTTAAAGGAAATGAATGCTCAATTAGTTAAAACGCGTAAATCGACGTGTGAAGTGTCCAGAAAGGTTGGGGACATCTGGAGCTAAGGCGTGGGCGGGGGTTGGTTGGTCGGTTGGGCGGGCTAGACACAGGAGCAGGCAGAACCGCGTCATTCCACGGGACAAGGAAACGGCTCAGACAGACAGACAGAAACAGAAGCTGCTATCAGGTAACATCACCTGGCGGAACAAGAAATGCACTTCAGATATAATATCTTCCCCATTCCAGGCGGCCGCGGCGTATTCCAATTTTCATAGCCTTATCTATCTTGGAATTGATGCGCTGTGTGCTTTGTAGAATTGAAAACGAAGGATGTATAAAGGTATATCGTAGGCAGACAATCGTGTTTATCTGAGCGATGAACATCTCATTCAAGTAACGCCTGGCATTGTTACGTTCCTCCTGATATTAGTTTTATGTACCTGCATGCTTTTTTTAAAATTGAAAATAAACACTGACCTCTAGAATTTATTTATCCTACATTAGATTCTAAAAACGTCAGAAAAATAAAAAGTCCTTTTTTTAAAATTCGTCCTCAAAATTTAATACATTCGAAGGACTCTGGCTGAAGAGACGAGAATGTCCAAGGTGCAAGGAATCTACATACACATCAACATCGTCTAGGGACGTCGACAGGAAGGTTCAGGGGGGTAGAGTAGCTACCCCCTTTGGCTCAGCCGTCACCTCTTTGTCGATGGAACTTTTGTACGTGACGTGAAAGTTTCAAAATAAAATAGAAAAAACACATAAAATCCCGAAGCGATGGGCGCTTTATTTAAAGCAAGCGGGCGCCCACCGACTTTGTACGAGTAGTTCCCCGTTTAAACTTTGTATTCGCGATACCTACTACATACACCTTGGGGATTACTGGCCTCCAATTGCTGCAAGGAAGCGGATTTAATGCGTTTCTAGAAAATAATTAACTGGATTTGACTTTGGCAAATACTGATTCCCAAACAAAAAATGAGGCTTTTTAGAACAAAAACTTTTACGTTTACACAGAATTCAGAATTTAATAAAATCTTGATTAAGAAAACCAGCAAACTAAATTATTAGTAAATAACCTAGCATCTCGAATATTAGAGAATTTTTTTTAAATATTTGTTTTTGATGGAGTCATAAGGTTTATAAACTGACCCACACACCAACCACCACAGGGTGAAATAAGGAATACGAACGTATCGGGATTCTAGCCTCCCTGCAGATGCACCTCCCACCACCCCTTGCCTTCAGAACGAGTGACTGACGTAATAAAGTGCCGCACTGAAAACCTGGGGCGCCATTCATGAAACATTTGAGGAGAGAATTATCTGTTTAATAATAAAAACAGTTAATTTATATATCCCAGTTTTGTGAAGGTTCTCCTCAAGTTCGCCTTTGTTTTTCGGAAACTTAAAAAAAGCGATAGTTTGAAGCAATAAAACATTAAGAACGCTGTAAATAGCAGGTATTCTTCCTTAATGAAAAAAATTAAATCAATTTCATTTACATAACATTTCTAGTATTATCTAGTTCATGTGATCAGAAAGAAGAGGTCCGAATTTTTCCACAATTATATATATATATACGAAATGCATCACACAAAAACGTATTTTTTTCTCTTTATAACAGCTCAACACTCCCAATTGATGTCACCAGAGAGGAAACCGGTCTCTATTATTACAGATTAATATATTATTTGATTGAGGGAACCGATCAAATTAACGGATGGATGAAACTTTGTTTTCTCAACAAGGTTATGAAGAAGTTATTCCAACCACCGTAAATACAGTCGCCACGTAATGTGAATCCATTATAATGAAAACATAATCAGCGATATTTATTCTTAATAATCAAGGGGTAGAAAATTACTCACGCCATTCCAAATGCAGGGGCCTGATTCCGGTTCTTTGAAAGGGACAATGTCTTTTTTTTTTTAATACTATTAATATTTATCATGTTACATTGTTAAGAATAAGTATATTACAAAATCTTTTACATGCATCTTTTCCGCTTCACTTGGGATCCCTGTTTCTCTATTCCGAGGCGGACTGTAGGTTGTTGTGTTGGTGTTTCTGATACTTACGTTGTCACAATTCTTCTGTTTTCCTCACCTTCGTTTTACTTAATTTGATGTTGTTTTTGAACGTTTGTATCTCTGTGGTATTTTTAACATCATTTGGAAGGGCATTATTCAATTTTATAGCACGGAATTTATTATTTTTCTGGCAAAAAAATGTATTTGGAATGCTTAGTAGATTTGAGGTTTTAGTACTTATAATGTAAGTGTGTTGGTCAGTAACGTAAGTAAGTTATTTTGAAATAGAGTGAATAATTTTTTTAGAAGAAATATTACGGAAAACATTAAAGTAAAATTTTTTTTTACGGATTTCTTATATGTATTTTTATGATTGTTTTTATTATACTTTTTTGTGATTTCATGAGCTTCTTCCTGTTGGTTTTTGAGGCAAATACGCATCCAATAATTTCATGTTCTATCCGTGATTGCAAAAGACCATAGTAGAGATTATACAGATCATTTTCGTTTAGTGTATTGTGAATGTTTCTAGAGAAGAACATCAGCTTGGTGAGTTTCGTCGTAATGCTGCTTATATCGGAATCTCATCGAAGATTTTCAACAATTTCAATCCCAAGATATTTTATACTTCCAAAGTGTATGTATCATAGTGGGGCAGTGGCATGAGTATGTTAAACTTTTTTCCTGACACTCGTAATTTGAGAGCATAATCATCGGTTGGCTATCCTCTGGCCGTTATAGAAAACGTTGACATTAAGTGTAAGTGAGTCACCTTTGCAGAAGGACAACCCCGCGTTCACCTTCTTTGTACGTGGTTATCCAATCGCTTTCATGAAATTAAATAACTCTCATCGGCACTACTAACGATTTTTCCTTTGGTGTGTATGTTGCAGATATCATTGATATATAAGAAATAATAAAGGTTCTAAAACACTTCCTTGCGGTACACCACAAACGATTGGGAGAGGTATAATTTGTCGCTGAACAATTTTTACATACTGTGAGCGCTCTGACTTGTAACTTATTAATACATTTATAGTTTCATCCCAATCTCTTAGGCTTAGACATTTTTCTCAATTACTGTTCCGGTTCTCTCGGATGAGAACTGTCATTCAGCAAATGACGTTCTTTAAAAATATTAGCATTTACGTTGCGTAGTTTTAATAAACAAAAATTACGATATTCTCGTAAATATTGGGCTTTTCACATTATTGGTGGGTTAGTTTTTGGATAAAAATGCTATTAATGAACCGAATTAACGGAATTTCAATGTTTGTAAAGTACATGTACCAAGATAAAAGTAATATGAAATCTAAATTTTTTAATGAACACACGTGTAAATTAAGAAATAATAAACTACATGCGTTAAGTGTGTGAGATGCACTAGTATTTTGTAATAATAATGTGATAATGAAATCACAAACTCCTTCAATAATGTATTGTCATTGACGTCGGAACAATCGGAAGTGCAGTTAAGCAAAATGTCTTTATCCCTAAGAATGAAGAAAATGTATTATTCCTTAAAAGAACCGGATTCGGCGCCCAGAAATCGAACCCCAGCATCAACCGAGTAGCAGGTACCCATTTGAAATGACGGACGATGGTGTAATACATTTGTGTTTTCGGTCGACGGTCGTGGCATGTTGTAAGTTTCCAATTTACTTTCATATGTTTGCTAAATTAATGCGAATCAAGTCCTGCGTTAAATAATTTGGCAAATGTACTCGGACGTTTATTTATTTATATTGGATGTTTCCGTGAAAACATTCCATGGTACTTGGAAATTAGAAAAATTAAACCGTTAAGTTCCTTTCAAAGAATTTCTTATATAACTGCAAAAAAAAAACAAAAACCTTTTTGTTTGCATTTGTTAGCCATTTAAAAAATATCCAATTAAAAGTAACGAAATTTCACAGCTGTAGAAAAATATTGATGTTCTGCCAGTGAATACTTAAAATTATCCTCATACGTTTGTAAAGGACAACTGGGTATATAATTCATTTTTAGGGATAAACTTTGTATGTAAAAAAAACGACAATTAAAATAAGTGTATGCACGTCGCAAAAGCAAGTCACATGGTCTGCAATAGCGCCTTATGATTAAGTGTCGTTACTTTTTCCATACCACCACGTAGGAAGCTGCGGGTGGTCCGAGCTGTGGGTGGAAAAGTGGGAGGAAAGGGTGATTGGGTGGAATGTGGGAGGGGGTGGGGGGGAGCGTAGGGGCGGGCAAGGGCGCCCACCCCGTCTCATGTGTTAAAGTGGACGACTACAAAAGAGAATTTTAAATACCTTCAGTGTCGGTACCAGGATTGTAGAAAATGGAAAGAGCAACGCGTTCACTCCCCGACGTAAATAGGCGAGGGTAAATTAATGAAGTACGTACTTCAATAAGCACAAGGGTTAAGGGATTTTTAGCGATGTGGCTGACACGGTTAAAGGCTATTGTGTTTAAGTGATCTTAGCTAATGCACAGTGTCAAAGAGGCGAAGAATAACTTCCGACAACAAGATATATTTACAACCCTATGTGTGAAGATAAAGCATTGATGTTTATTATTCAGCTATTTTTTGAATTTATAAAACATTTATTTATAATTTTCGTGGAATCAGTATAAAATATGTAGGTTCTGTAATTCTCAAATCTTTACATTTAAACTACATGTGTAATTATCCACCTTGACAGCATCTGTCATTTAAACATGCCTACTTATCTACAAACGACGCTAGCCCCCCGATGGCTCCCGAGGAAGATACTGGACGTTCCTACCTTCGAATGAAAAGTCAAAAGTTCACACATCCCTTTAATCCTTTCGCGAAAATGACAAGAACTATTCTACTTTCACCTTTATCATAATCCGTTTGAAGCGGGTCCATATCACATTTCACGTGTTTACTATTTTAATCCCCGGTATCAGAGGGCGATCGTGGAATAAAAGGGCACGGCATCCCGATTAAAGGCCCCACTCGCCTACAAGAGGCAGGTCACTTTTATCCCTCGGAGGGTCACTTTGGCTGTCTGGTGTCACCGGCAGGCCACCTAGCCACGTGTATCGTGTATTGTTTCTCCTTTGCACGTAAGTGACGTAGCTTTTCATCGAGGATGACTGGCTAATCCGTGTTCAGTTTTATTAAGGTAATTAAATTCTTAGGTGAATTAGATGCATACCAATTATCATTTCCACTTAAATGTGAAGTGTCTACTTGAAAAGCGTTCAACGAGTGCTATTAAATATTTCCTTCAATTTAATGGTGAAAAATACCGATTTGACCAAATTGACTATTACGAAACATAAGTCCAACTTCAAAGATTTGAAATTTCCGTCACGTGTTGGTTTTAATGAAGTTCTAAATATTGTACATACATTCTATACGCTCCTGCCACTCGTGGCACGGTCAACCAAATCCTGGGTAAAAAGCAGATCTGTCTCGAACACACAAGGCACAGTTGATGACCTGTCAGGACTCGTGGAAGGGGAAAGGGGTGCCGACTGGTGTGGAGGGATGAGGGGAGTAAAGAAGCCGGACTTCGCACGCCCAGAGAGGAATTTGAGTGCTCTAGAAACCCACATATTAATCTGTCATTCAAATCCGTTCTGGTAGTAAAAAAGTCACTCTCAAATCTACCTTCGAACTATAGTACTATAAAAATACCCTTCCCCGGTTTCTAAGGTTGTTAAAATACTCATATTGCTAATTTTGTAAGTCTCTGGATGAAGCCTTAGTTGTCGCGCGGGGAGAATTAGGTGGTTTATTTTGTTTTGTATAAGGGAATGGTAGGTAAAATACATTATTAAGGAAATGAAATGCTAAATGCCAAAGCGAAATGGCAGTGGTTGTGTTCTTTTATAGGCGACTGGTGAATTATTAACGCGTTTTGTTAATCGTTTTGACATTTGTTTCATTCTAGAAAGTTTTATGGTTGACATAATAAACACCACATGGTTTGATGAAGATAGTTAAAGGGGAAAATAATTTCAGCTTTCAAAAAAAAGTGTTAAAACTTACAGAAAAATCCTTCGCATTCACAAAGTTGCCGGAAAGCTTACCTGAAAGAAATAAAAACACATTAATTAATAAATATTTCACTCTATCACTTGCAACGCATTCATTTCACTATAGTAAAATGTTTGGCAAGTTAAAAAAAAAACATCCCAGAATCTTCTTCGCATTTACATAACAAGGCATTTTGCAAGTTGGCAGTGTAACGCTACTAATTCTCCAACTTTTTAAATCCACAAATATTTCTTTACGAGGGGGTATACAAATGTCTTTCAAATAGGGGTCGGGGGATGTTATTTTATGGACCGATATTTACGAAACAGACGCTACCTGTCTACGTTCGTGGAGGCTTTGTGTAGAAAAAATGTCATTACATCGGGCTGAGCTACTTACTCCCAGAGCGAAATTGTGTTTTTTAAGCAGGCCATTCGGATTCCGCGCATGAATGTGAAGCAAGCAGTCTAGGGACTCTTCGACGCGATTGTCTACAGAACACGGCGGAGCGGATCTGACGACATAGCACTAGTACCTAGCTACTAGCTGCTAGCTGCTACGAGCTACGAGCACAGAGCTACGCCAGCGTACTCGTAGCCATCAGGATATACCTTATACCTACTGGGATCAATATCGCGTGGTTACAGATTGTGTTTTTGAAGTGTGATGAGCAAGCTGTGGGTTGACGGAATTCTCAATGATTACGTTTTTTTTTAAAATTGTATAAATTTTAACGAAGCGCTGTTTTAGACCTTTAATCTAGTTTTTTAACAGGGTTTTTCTGATTTCTCTTCTTCCATGATAAAAATTTAAAGTTTAAGTGTTCGCAAAAATGTTACTGTCGTTGTTTATTTTAACGCGTAAATATTTCCAAGTTGATTTATAAGTATTGTTTTCTCTCAATGGATACTTAACACAATCTATCGAATGGCAATATCTTCTTAAAAACTTTTTAGAATGGCAGCAAACTACTATTTAATGTGGTCTAGCGGCTGTTGTCGAGAAACTCCCATAAAATCGTAGAGACGGTTGTAAACCAGGATTTTCTGTTTGGATTTAAACGTGATTGTAAACACTTAGTAAGTGATGGCTTCAGAAACCCTATTTCTAAAAGTTGGGTTCATTTCCTCTGGCGACATCGCTACAATTTATACCTTTTAATCTCCAAACGAAGGATGTTTCTTGCTGTTTTTTTATTGTTATTGTTCGGCACTCTGCATTACTTTATTCCGAAACGTAGACTAATTTTCCAATTGAAAGTTTCTCCTTGAAAGTTAACATTACCTACGTGATCAGAATGGAGAGACGGGTAGACGGATTGCAATGGCGAAAATATAAAATTTCGTTTTTTCAATACCAATGCTCTGCATACCTTTTACTTTATTTATACAAAAATAAATATACGAATAGTACAGGAAAATTAGTATAGACAAAAAAGAGGCACTCGCACAAAGCGGTCATGTGACAGCTTGTCTGGAGGTTCTAACAGAAACGATTAATTCTTATAATAATATATAATTTAAAAAATAAAACAATAACTTTGTTTACATCACTTTCATTTGGAACATACTTTTGCCGACCGGGTTTCGCCACTACCGTAGCTTCTTCAGGGCAGTATTTATCTTCACATCACCAAATTACAGTTTCATATGAAAATATAATAATATATAAGTTTGCATTTTTTCCATTTTTATACATTAATGTTAAAAAAAGATTATTACATTAAACTTATTTATTATAGGTATTACGTTTAACTCAATAATTGTATACATGGATAAATATTTTGGTAGGTACATTTACTCGTATATATTCAAAGGTACGTGGATTGTTTATGTATTAGCCACAACTTTGTCATTTTGACGCAAGGCCTCTCATTTTCCTCCACTTTAAAGTTTTCTTTAAAGTTATTATATATCACTGTTACCATGTATTCAGGCGTTCGGCCTTCACACTTATTTGAGATTCGTGGAATTTTTAGACCGTTTTTTTCAGATAATCTAGAGCTGTGTGTGTGCACCAGTGGCTTTTTGTCCATAATAGTAATATACCAGAGAAATCTTTTGTTGGGGGTAGGACCAAATATGAATACTTTATAGTTTTAAATTGTTTCTTTGTTTATATGTATTCGGTATGACAATTTTATTTTATTTATTTGCTGTTTGTAAATTTTGTACAAAATATAGGTAATGCTTGTGTATTTATTTTCATTTTTTTATTATATTAAGAAGCATGCAAAAATTCAAAATATGGTGTAAGTACAAAAATGTTTACAGTATAACAGCTTTAAATACAAAACGTATTCCAATTACCATATTTTGTAAACTATTCATCCTATTTCCTAACCCGGTCAACTACCGCCCAATAGCGATCACATCAATTCTGTTCAAGGTGATGGAACGTGTGATCAACGACAAACTCCTCGCTTACCTCAAGAAGAACAAAATTATTAACGATTGTCAATACGGATACCGAAGGAACCG